>VMDO01002928.1:0-22935 GCA_007922755.1 Pedetes capensis | reverse complement strand
CAAAGTCAAAAAACTTTAAGTTGGGCCATCATAAGTCAGGGACTATGTGTGTTAAAATGGATGGTCACTGTGTCTAAATTGGCAAGTTAAGCAGCCAAACTAGGAAGCAATGCTTATAGACCTCAGTGAGCAAACACAAAGCAAGAAATAAATCCCTGTGAGGTCTAAGAGCAGGGCTGTGGATTAAGGTATGGGATAGCTGAAAGGTGGGAAGTGTCATCAGAAAGGAATATGTGATGGGGTTGGAGAAAGAAATATCTCTTGGGAGATAGGAAAGAGCTCAATAATATTTCAAGGAAATAGTTCTTCTCCATGCAAACTTCATGCAAGCCCAGAGTGCAGCCCTTTGAATACCACAAGCACCACCTACCACCACTACTACCAACAACAGCAACTATGGTAGCAATAATGTCAACATTGACAAGATTATGTGGGAGGCATTTGCCAACCAAGAAATATACATTTATCCAATCACTGACTTTTCCCACTGGCCGCATCTGGTGCTCACTTGTGACACTTTATAAACCCTTGATGACTGGGTTGCACCTGCGTGGTTTTGATTTATTCTGGGGTACATCTGGCATTAGGAATTTTATGAGTTCCCAGGTGCTTCTCATGTGCAGCCAAGGTTGAGAACGTCACCCTAGGTGGTCCTGAGAGGTGGTGTGGGAGGTAAGAAGGTTCCTGTGTTAATCATAAAGATGAGGAAACTGAGGTTTTGAGAAGTTAAAGTGTGATTTTTAACCCAGCTCTCCCAGTCTCAGGAGCTGAGAATCCTAACCATTAAGCTGTTTTGCTTGTTTCAGACAATTCTGTTACCACGGCTTAATGAACCTCCTCCTTCTTTCCATGTATTTTGCATTACCATCAGCTTTCCCAGGACTTGGAAAGCCTTATGTGCAGAAAAAGGGGGTGGGGAGTGAAGTATTTTTTGCCCATCTGGCTGTGTTTGTCAGTGTTGTCCCTGTCACATGTCTCGAGGTGATGAGTACAAGATGGTAGTTGCCCAGTCAATGGATCTTCTTCCTGACCACAACTTTTGGAGGCTACAGAGCTGCGATCTCACACTGCTGGGCTGCTCACCAGCATCATTGCTCACCCCAAAGCCAGGGATGCTTCCCTTGAAGAAGTCTGTATCTCTTGAGGATGGGGCACATGTATATTTCAATGTCTGGGCTATATTTGAATGCTGATGTTAATGTTCCTCTACTGTCCTCGTTCCTGTTATAGACTGCATTCACCTGGTGCATGCTGTTTGTCCCATGATTGTCAATTCAGTTCCACAAAAATTTATCAAGGCACATCCTGTAAGCCCAGAATGTACATGTTAGGCATTGATGGGGAGATGCAGAACCTAAAACATATTCCTGGTCCTGGCCACCTCTTATGCAAATGTATAACTCTGCTTCATAATGTGGCCTGATTACTGCGAGAGTATTGCAGTCCACCAGGGCTAATGGTGGGGCAGAAAGAGGCAAGGGTGTCAGGGACACTTGGGAAAAAATGTATGAGATTTCAGCAGGTGGAGACAAAGAACACTGTCTTAAGTCAAAGAGAATAGAAGTGAGGAGGTGGAGGTTCATGGGGATGTGTCTGAGAGCTAAGAATGAGTACACTGTAGCTGGGAGAGATGAGGCTGAAATTGCACATTAAGGACTTCTCTCTCTCTCTTTTGAGTTAGGAAGCTGTAAATAATTTTTTATGAGTTTTTGAGTTAGGAAGCTGTAGATAATTCAGTAGACACTGGAGAGCTACAGAAGGATTCAAAGCACAAGAGTGATGGGATTGGACCTGTACTTTAGACAGGTTGATCTGCAAGCCCCCTGAAGCACTGTTTGGAGTAGAAGAGAATGAAGGGATACTGGTTAGGAACTGAGATTATCCAGAAGGAACACAGGAAACTTGAACTAGAAAAAGAAGGGGACATTGTAGCAGGAGACACAGTTAAGGTAAAACAAACTACGAGACTACAGGGTGTGAGCTTCCTTCCCAGAGATGGAGAACAGTGATGCTACTTGCTGGAAGAGGCTTGCGGAGTGGCATGAGGGGCTGTGGGAGGAAGCTATGGAGCTGGGGATGAATTTACGTTCCGTTCATTTCCACATGAACTTGATTTAAAACCCAGGTGGGCCTAAAAGCAGAAGGTGGAAATGAAGTCTCAAATCTAGGAGAATGTCCAGGCCAGAGATTTGGCCTATTCACCATGCTGAAGGATTGATGGAGAGTCCTACAGAGCGGAAGTGAGGACAGGCAGTGGTGAGCAGGGTCTGAGGACTGTCTTAGAAACAAGAAGCAGAAACCAGGCATGGTGACACACACCTATCCTCCCCACTGCTTTGGATACTAAGCCAGGATTTCGAGTTCAAAGCCAGAGGCAGCCTGTGCAATTTAGTGAGACCCTGTCTCGAGATAAAAAATAAAAAAAGGGGCTGAGTATGTAGCTCAGTGGTAGAGCACTTGCCTACTATGTGTGATGCCCTGGGTTCAAGGCCACACCCCACCCCAGTACTGCAAAAATAAAAACCAAGGAAAGAAAAAAAGAAGCAGCAGAGAGGGCTGTTGGTAGAGGCTAGGGAACCACAAGCTGAGGCCAGGTCCACAACATCCCAAGGGAGGAACAGAGGCATCAAACCCAGGGCATTTTTCCAGTGTCTGATTTCTCTTGTCTCTTCTAAGTTAATTTTCAAGGTTCTATGTTTCTTTACTACCACCAAGTTAAAAAAAATGTATATATAAATATAGTGGTTTACACACACACACACACACACACACACACACACACACACACACACAGACACACACGGTTTCTCTAGCCCTCTATCACCTGAAGCCATAGTTATACTAAATGAATGTCCAGATATAAGCAGGTGCTCTCCTTTGTCTGCATTTCAACACAGGCTAAAAGCCTTAAGCAGAGAATGACATTTTTCCTTGGAAGTATGACAGCTGTCCTTGGAGAGATAGCATTAATTGGGGGCATAGAGTCCACCTTCCCTATCCTAAAGACTGAGATATCTCTTACTGTTCCATTGCAGAAAAGAAAATGTGACTTCTATTTTATCTTTGGGTGAGGCAATGCGGATTAGCACCTTTAACTTATTGGCTGACAAAAAAGCAGGATTCCAAAGGGCTTCCTCAAACCAGAGCCTGTGACAAAGCCACAGGATGGAATGTAGTATTAATTTTCAAATGCTCGCTAAAAACAGACTGGATACATCTTGTTGATGAAAGTGTGATTTATTTTGAGCAGTGATCATTTCATCCTGGTTGGTATGAGAAGGAATATGTCAAAAAACTGTGAAGATTTGAAGGGAAAAATTGGCAAACAAAAGAATGTTGTGCAGAAGACAACCATAATGGGACAATGTCTGGACAACATGTCACTTACCAAGTGGTTAAGACTAGCAGAGGTATAGGTCCATTTTGTCTTCTGTTCCCTTGGACAAAAACCAGGACCAATGACTAATGATGAAAGAGAACCAGATTTTAGCCCAGCATAAGGAAGACATTTCCAGAATAGAATGGACTGCCTTAAAATATGGTGAGCCTCCCATCCCCACATGTCCACTTGCCAAAAGAAACTTGCTGACATGATCTTTGTGATGGCAGAGAGATTGGATGAGATGAGTCCTATGGTCCTTTATAACTGAAGCTCTCTGGTATTTTCTTGATTTTTTATTACATAGGGATCTGCATTTTATACAACCTGCATTCTTGCTCCAGAGGGAGAGCTATAGCTTTTGGCAGGATTGGGGTCATGGGTCTTTCAGGGGAAGCATTCACATCCTTCCTGAATGGTGCTGTCTTTGTGTCTAAAGATGCAGAGTGGCCAGCACTGGGTAGGCAGCTGCACATCTGGCTTTTCCATTAATGTGACAGACCACCCCATTCCAAATTCCCATGTCACTCTTCAACACCTGCCCTTCCCACTTTTCTCCCTTCTTCCACTTCTTTGGGTCCAGCTTTACACATACCCAGACTTCTCTCTCTCTCTTGCAAACATACCTAGACACATCTCCTCATACACATCCTCCCTCCCTGAAATCAGAGAAGCATTTTTTCAGCTGCTGCCATATAACATTTCATTACCACAATATTCTCTCTCAATTCTGAAACGGTGGTAGGGGAGAAGCCATTTCTCTTTATACCCACTGAATGAACAAAGCTCAGTGCTAAAATATTTTCCTTCCGTTGTAACTGAAACTGCTGTTGGCTTCTATCCCAAAAACCAGAAAGACAATTATACTTAACTGTTTAGAGATTTATAAATACCACACTGGAGTAGCCTCTAGGTAGTAACTTTAGATACCCAGCCCAATAATTTTCTTTTATTGGTTTGTGATTTAGATCTTATTTTGAGTCCTCTATAATAAGAGTAGTACATTTCATTAAAAGAGCTTACTAAACAATAAAGAAAATCTGGCTTAGGGCTCTAAGCAGGTCTCAAGTACAGAAAGGGGGCTGCCCTGTTACATTTCTTCTGTGGACATCACAAGATAGATCTCAGCACACTGGTGCAGATGTATTTCAGCAAAGCAGCAGTTGCAGCTGTTTTCTAAATGACTTCAACTTAGGAGAATTTTTCCTACACAGCATATTTCGTCACATGAGGCATCCTCTTAAAACTGCCATTTACTGTTCTGGTAATATATTCATAGTGAAAGAAACAAGGAAAAACAACAATAGCCACCGTAACAAGAGATTGCAAAACCTGGGCCGATTTCTAACCCTTGGAGGCTCCATGCCTTCCACACATGAAGGTCTTTCTCAAGTAGTGGAAGTGGGAAGGTACAGTATAAATGCACAGAATCTTCTTTTCCTCCCAGTTACATACACAACAGATTTGCTTCCCCATTCAGACAGTGCCCAGCTTGGGACAATCGTTGTTGTTGTTGTTAGGTGCGAGTCGGTATCCGACTCATAGCGACCCCGTGTAGGGTTTTCAATGGCAGATTGATTTTTGGGAGGGGATTGCCAGGTCCTTCTCCCAAGCCTACAGTATCTGGTGTTCCCTGGTGGTCTCCCATCCAAGTACTAACCAGGCCTGACCCTGCTTAGGGAGAGGAAATGTTAGCTTTGGAGACAGGCTGCAGATGTGAGGTGGTGTTGGAGTGGACTGAACTCATCACCTTAGCAACAGGGCCTCACATGTTTAGTTGACTCAGCAAAGCCACCTAGCTCATGCCTCTTTTAAAGAATTATAATTTCCTTTTGGTTTTTCAGGTGAGCCATATACCAGGCACATTCATATACAATATCCCCTTTAATTTCCCAGAACCTGCTGAAGTAGAGGTTACTATCTCTATCTTTCGGATGAGAAACAGAGGATGGAAAAAATTAAGCACCTCCAAAATCTCATAGCTGGTCAAGAGCACATGGAGTTGATCTCAAATGATCTGATTCCAAAACCTAAGCTTTCCTCACTACATCAACCTGCTTCAGAAAAGATAAGGATGGCTATACTCTGATGAGAAAGGGCTTATATCTGGACATCTGCTTTTAAGGGTCATGGAAGCATCCCTTGGGATAAGCAGTCTAGGGAAGGAAAGCACTCAAGATGTGTCTATCTCACTCCTAAACAATCCTTGCACCTGAGTGGCTGAAGTTTGTCTTCAATCTTTCTTGCCTCCATGAATTTCCATTTTGGGGGGTCCCTGGCCCTGTTATCAACAATGGGAGACAATATGGTTCTTTTGGGTCAAGTCTTTCTTGCTACAGCTGTAGACACAGGAGTATAGTTGGGGTAAATAAGAAACATTGTGTTTAGTCTGTCCCTATGAACAGTAGAATTATTTGAGATTCTTTTTCCCTGTTAATTTGAATTTAAATTTGGAGATGTCAGGATGATTTGAGGAACATTGGAAGCCTAGCCATTGCTTTATTTTGTCAAGAGACATACAAAATATCTTCATATTTGTGTACTCATTTCCCTCTCTAGGTGGAATTTTCCATGTTGATGTTGTTGTTGTTGTTAGGTGCCGTCGAGTCGGTATCTGACTCACAGCAACCCTCATAGGGTTTTCAATGGCTGACTGTTTCGGGATTGCCTTGGGAGTTTTCCATAGAAAGCAGAAAATGAGAATGAATAGACCCCTCCAATCCCAAAAGCCCAGGACTTAAGGCAGTATATTAGGCTCAGAAAATGGTCCAGATAAATGGTCCTATGGGGGTAATGTACAATTGTATAACCAAAGAAAGGTACAGGAGATGTTGTCATAGTCCCTGACAAAATTTTGGATAAGGATGGCTCAACCAACAGTTCTTTCCCTGAGCATCTGTTTGGTTTAGACTCTAAGCCTGAGGTTAATACCCCTGTTCTTTGCAAAGTCCATGCCATCATGGAGCTAATGGGATCTACAGGCAGAAGTGACAGAGACTCAAAAAATAAGTTCTATAGCACAATTTGGATGCACATATTTAATAATGTAGGGTTTGGAGCATTCTAAGCACCTTGTAAAGTTCATAATGTGAGCCATTTGTAATTTTCTGAGGCATAGATTTAAGCCATATGCTATGAAAACTGTATCCATACCTCAAGCTAGCAAATGAGCCTAGCCAAGGCATTTTTGCCCCTACTCTTTCTTTTATAAGCAAAACCTCATGTGAAGTCTTCAAATCCTTGTTTCATTTCTGCTAAGTGGCCCTGCAAAGAAAACTGTTTTATATATGACTTGACTTCTGGCTTTACAGAGTATTTACAGATATAAATGATCCTTAAATGATTCATTTATATTTTATGGGATGTTCTGGAAGAAAAGTATTCCCCAAATTCAAGAAGAGCAGTATGTTAGTCATTGAGCATATTATTATGTATCTCTAGTAAATATTTTCTACTAGACATTAAGTGCCACATGCCTGGTGCCATGCAATGTGTCATGAGATGGCAGAGGTCAATTTAGGCTTCTATAGTCAGGGGAGTTTCCAGAGTGATGAAGTTAAATTTGAAAATAAGTATGCTTATTCTAAGTCAAGAGGCATATGGAAGGGACTGAAGGTGAATGAGAGAAGGTGCATGAGCAGGAAAAGCCAGGTGTTTTCATGAAGGGCAGCTTGGCTAGGTATCTACTAATGATGTAACCAAAGGATGTGAAGAGCTCACCACGTCACAGGAAATGATTTGTAGATGTGTCCACAGTTAACGTGAATAGGCCCTCCAAAGGATGGCCTGTTGTGTTTTTTTTATTGACTTCCCTTGGCCACCAACTGTTAGAAATATATTTAAATACTTACAGCAGTGTGTCACACCCAGTGGACACTTAATGGAGGTTTTGCAAAGGGAGTGAGTATGTGGATAAATGATATAATCCTGCTGACTATTGTCTGCAACCTGCTCTCATTGTGGTTGCACATGAGATAAAACAGCTTTACTATACCATGCTCTTCCCATCCAGGCTTCAGTCACCCTTCACTCATTTGATAACTGGGTGCTAGGCAAGAGTTATAAAGACCAAAGTCATTGAACTTGTCTATAGGCACCTTGGTCAGACGGCCAAGCCCTCCTGAGGGTAAATTGTCTCATTCCTTTAACTTTTACTAATAGCTCCTGGGCTGGGATTTAGCTCAGTTGGTAGAGTGCTGCGCTGCAGTCTCTGAGGTCCCGAGTTCAATTCCCAGCACTGCAAAAATGGGAGAAGGGCCTGGCAAGCCACTCCCAAGGCAATCCTGAAACAGTCAGCCATTGAAAACCCTATGAGGGTCACTATGAGTCGGATACTGACTCGACGGCACCTAATAACAACAACAATAGCTCCTGACTCTCAACCTTTGACTGGCCTCACTGGATGCACTGCTATGTAGGACCAGCCTAAGGCCCAAGAACGCTACAGACTGAGACATCTGAAGTTCCGTAAAAAGGCAGACAACATGTCTCATTTCTGATGCAGGGAATTTTGAATGTATCCTGTGGACACTCCTCTCAGCAGAAGACTAGGGCAGAAGGAACTCTGAAGGTGGGCTTAGCTATTGTGGTTTCTGATGGTAAATAACACATGTGGCTGCCATACTAATAACTCAGTCAGGTAGAGTCAAGGAATTATCAGGTTTTAGGCTCACTTTTGTCCATCGTGTGTCATTTGACATTAGATGAACACTTTGTCATTTCATTTTGTCATCCATAATATATGGTTTATTAAAGTAACACCACCCAGAAAACCCAAGGGATCTTTGTATGAATGCAAAGAGATGATAGTTGCAGAGAGTTTTACAAAATATCAAGAACTGTAGAAATAGCACTTAGCAATCATGTTTAATCATGGCATGGTAGCTTATGAGTAGACACCTTGGGTTTGAAGCATAGCTCTGCCCCTAACCAGATCTGGGAAAAATATTTAACCTCTTTGTGCCTAATTTCTCTCAAGAGTACTGATTGCATCTGGATCACTGAGTTACTGCTTGAATTAAATATGAGGTACAGGGCATTCTGTGCTGGGGTTTAGCTCAGTTGATAGAGTACTTGCTCTGCATGCTCTGAGGCCCAGGGTTCAATCCCAAGCACTACAAAAATGGGAGATGGACCTGGCAGTCCACTCCCAAAACAATCAGCCAATGAAAACCCTATAAATAGCAGAGAGGCACTGACATAGTACTGGGCATGGCACAGTGTTGGCGAATGTTTCATTCTCCTGTACACAGGGGTCGCTATGAGTCAGACCCAACTCGACAGCACCTTACAACAAGGCTTTCTATTGTCCACACAGTACCTTTAAGTGAATCAGAAAATAGTTATTTCTTTATCAAGACACTGCATGTCCATCTGTTGAAGGAAATTTTCATAAGGTATTGGTTATGCTTGGACAATACACTATTTTTTACCATCTACTAGGAAAAGTATTGTAATAAATATGAAAATATACATATCTGTGATTTGAGTTGCTCCCACTTTGATTAGCCATCAACAGTGCTCAATCTTTACACCATACAAGACAGCCTGTAGTGAATGGATGTAAAGCACTTCATACTTAGAAATCAAATACTATTAACTATTTTTTTGTTATTGTTGGACAGTTTTACTATTTTCTTTCATTTGCTACTCCAAAATAGCAAATAATAAGGTAGGGCTAACCATTTGTACCTAGTAGCCAGAATTACTGTTGACTCAACTTGTCAATGAATATGCCTAGGAAATAGATGATATGGAATGCAAGATATCTCTGGGAGTGAGCAGTCCAGGTAAGGCAGACTTAAAAAGGTCTAGAGGATTAAAGAAGTAGTGGGGAAGTTGACAGTGACCACTGAGATTTTCTCTCAGTAGACAGGTTAGCATGACATCACACAGCAGAGCTTCTCCATGAAGCAGAGGTGAGGCCTGGGACAGCTCAGTGACAAGATCCTATGCCCTGCCACTTTACAGTGTCTGGCTATAGCAGGAGCTCCAATGTTCAATCAAGGAACACCATTCCAGAGTTGTTACTGAAAGAAAGGGACCAATACTACCAGCTAGATAACAGAGGGCACCTGATTTCTCCCTCTTGCCTCTGTTTGTCCTCAAAAGACTAATTGGGGTCCTCATCCAGGGGACCTGTAACATATTTATTCTTGATTGAGGGAGGGGTCTTTAATCTCTTGAAAATATAACAAAATGATGAATCTTCTGCTGTCCCTTTCCCCACCTTCCCATAGACATATGGAGAAGTACCAGTATGTGCAGACAAATTTAAGACATGTACCTAGCTCAGCAGTTTTCTCCCCACTGTGAGGTTTAATGAAGAATCACTGACACATAAAAATTATATATATTTAAGATGTACAATGTGATGGTTTGATACACATAGATATTAAGAAATAATTACCGGGCCAGGTGTGGTGGTGCACGCCTGTAATCCCAGCGGCTCAGGAGGCGGAGGTGGGAGGATTGCAAGTTCGAGACCAGAGGCAGTCTGCGTAATTTAGCAAGACCCTGTCTCAAAAAGTAAAAAATGGGCTGAGGGCACAGCTCAGTGGTCCAGCGCTTGTAGAGCATGCAGGCGCGAGACCCTGGGTTCAACCCTCAGTACCACAAAAAAAAAAAAAAAAAAGAATTACCACAAGCATATTAACTAATATGTCCATCACCTAACATACTTACTAATGTGAGTAGGATATGGGGTAGGGTGTTTAAGATCTATCCTCTTAGCAGATTTCAAGTATCACCATGCTGTACACTGGTCCCAGAATTTATTCAGCTTATGACTGAAGATTTGTACCTTTCATCAAATGTCTCCCCACTCCCCCTTAGCCCCTGGCAACCACCATTCTATTCTCTCCATTTTTTTTTTCCCTCTCAGTACTGAGGGGTTGAACCCAAGGCCTAGCACATGCTAGGAAAGAGATTTACCACTGAACTGCACCTCCAGCCCCTTTTTCCTTTTTAATTTTTATTTTAAAATAGGGTCTCACTGAGGGGGGCACAGCCTCTCTGTCCTCAAACTCATGATACTCCTGCCTTACCCTCCCAAGTCAATGGGATCGCAAGTACATGCCATGGCTCTCAGCTAAAACCCAGGTTGAGAATGCTAGGCACATGCTCTCTCACTGAGGTTCATCCCCAGCATACTCTCTGCTTCTATGAGTTTGTCAGATTCTGCATGTAAGTAAGATCATACTGTATTTGTCTTCTGTAACTGGCTTATTGTACTGAGAATGTTGCCTTTCAGGTTCATCTGTGTTGTTGCAAATGGCAGGATTTCTTTCTTTCTTTTTATGCCCAAATAATATTTATTGTTCATTGATCTGTCAAGCAAGGGAAACTTAAGTTATTTCCATATCTTGGCTGTGAACATGGGAGTACAGATATCACTTTGAGGTACCCATTTCCTTTTGATATATATTCACAAGGGAGATTGCTGTGTTCTATGGTAGTTCTGTTCTTACCTTTTTGAGGAAACTCTATGCTATTTTCCATAATTCAAATTTACATTCCTACCAGCAGTCTGCCACATGTCTTTCATTTTGCCATCCTGTGGGGGCTTGTGTGTTGTTGTGATACTGAAAGCTATGCTACTGATATTACAGATACTAGCAAGGTCAACCATAGTGGACAGGTTTCAGCTGAGCTTCCATATTAAGACAAACTAGAGAAAGGGACCTGGAAGCCCACTGCTAAGGCAATTAGCCATTGAAAACCCTATAAATAGCAGAGAAACACTGTCAGATATAGTGCCAGAAAATGAGCCCCCAGGTTGGAAGGCACTCCAAAGATGACTAGAGAAGTACAGCCTCCTCAAAATAGAGTCTACCTTAATGACACAAATAGAGTAAAGCCTCAGGGACCTCCATTTGCTGATGTTGCATGACTCAAAATGAGGAAGAACAACTGTGAATATCCATTAATAATTGGAATGTGGAATGTATGTAGTATAAATCTAGGAAAAGTAGAAATGATCAAAAGAGAAATGGAGCACATAAACATCAACATTCTAGCCATCAGTGAACTAAAATGGACTGGCATGGGCCATTTTGAGCCAGATAATCAAGTGGTCTACTGTGCTAGGAATGAAAAAGAGAAATGGGGTTGCATTCATCATCAAAAAAGGCACATCAAGATCTTTTCTGAAGCACAATGCTGTCAGTGATAGAATAATATCCATACATCAATAAGGGTCAGTTAATAGGACTGTTCGAATTTATGCAACCACCACTAAGTCCACAAATAAAGATAGGGAAGATTTTTACCAGCTTCAGCAATCTGAAACAGATTGAACATGCAGTCAGGATGCAGTGATAATTACTGGTGACTGGAATGCAAAAGTTAAAAACAAAGAAGGCTTAGTAGTTAGAAAATATGGCCTTAGTGACAGAAACTGGAGATTGAACGATAGAATTTTGTCAGCTCAATGAACTTTTCATTGCAAATACATTTTTTTTTTTTACCAAACATAAATGGTGACTACAAAGATGGAATTCACCAGGTAGAACATACAGGAACCAAACTGACTACATTTGTGGAAAGCAATGATGGAAAAGCTCAATATCAAATGTCAGAACAAGACTAGGTGCTGATTATGGATCAGACCATCAGCTGCTCATATGCAAGTTCAAAGTGAACCTGAAGAAATGTAGAAATGGGAGCCAAGGTATGACCATGACTATATTCCACCTGAATTCAGAGCCCACCTCAAGAACAGATTTAATGTATTAGACACTGATGTTATAAGATTAGATGAGTTGTGGTGTGACATCAAAGATATTATTCATGGGGAAAGCAAAAACTTATTAAAAAGACAGGAAAAATAGACCAAATTACATGTTAAAGGAGACTCTGAAACTTGCCCTTGAATGTTGAGCAACTAAGATAAAAGGAAAACAGGACAAAGTTAAGGAACTAACAGAAGATTTTGAAGGGCAGCTTAAGAAGACAAAATCAAATATTGTAATGACATGTGCAAATATCTGGAGATAGAAAACCAAAGGGAATAATATGCTCTGTTTTTCTCAAGCTTAAGGAATTGAAGAAAAAATTCAAGCCTCAAGTGGCAATAGTGAATGATTTTACAGGGAAAGTATTAAACGATGCAGGAAACATCAAAAGAACATGGAAGGAATACACAGAGTCATTATACCAACAAGAATTGATGGATGACAAACCATTTCAAGATGTTGCACATGGTCCGGAACCCATGGTACCAAAAATGAAGTGGAAGCAGCCTTGAAAGACTGGCAAAACACAAGGCTCCATCAGTGGATAGAATGCCAGTAGAGAAGTTTCAACAAACAGATGCAGCACTGGAAGTGCTAACATGTTTATGCCAAGAGATTTGAAAAACAGCTACCTGGCCAACTCACTGGAAGAGATCCATACTTGTGCCTATTCCCAAGAAAGAGGATACAACCAAATGTAGAGACTATTGAATGATATCATTAATATCACATGCAAGCAAAATATTGCTAAAGATCATTCCAAAGCAACTACAGAAGCGTATAGATGGGGAAGTGCCAGAAAATCAAGCCAGATTCAGAAGAGGATGTGGAAGCAGAGACATCATTCCTGATGTGAGGTGGATATTAGCTAGGAAGCAGAGAACACCAGAAATATGTCTATCTATGTTTCATTGACTATGCATTGACTGTGTGGATCCTAACAAATTATGGATAACATTGAAAAGAATGGAAATACCAGAGCACATAATTATATTCCTGAGTAATCTGCACATTTACCAGGAGACAGTCATTTGAACACACAAGGAAACATTGCCTGGTTTAAAGTGGAGAATGGTGTGTGTCAGAGCTGTATCTTTTCACTGTATCTCTTCAATCTATACTGAGCAAATAATCTGAAAAGCTGGATTCTATGAAGAAGAATGGGGCATCATGATTGAAAGAAGACTCATTAACCTGCATTATGCACAAGATACAACTCAGTTTGCTGAAAGTGAAGATTTGAAACATTTACTGATGAATATCAAAGAACACTGCCTTCAGGATGTATTGCACCTCAACATCAGTGAAACAAAAATCTTTACAACTGGGTCAGTATGTAACTTCATGATAAATGGAGAAGAGATGGAGGTTGTTCAAGATTTTACTTTACTTGGTTCTACAATTAACACCCATGGAAGCAGCAGTCATGAAATCAAAAGTCACATTGTATTGGAAAAAGCTGTTGCAAAAGACCTCTTCTATGTGTTGAAAAGTAAAGATGTTACATTGAAGACAAAGGTGTGCCTGACTCATGTCATGGCATTTTTAGTCACATCATGTGGTTGTGAAAGCTGTGAGACATTGAATAATGGAGACAGGAGAAGAATTGATACTTTTTGTTATGGTGCTAGAGATGAATATTGAATATACCATTGACTGCCAAAAGAATGAACAGATCTGTCCTAGAAGTGAACCAGAGTGTTCCTTGGAAGCAAGGATGACTAGACTGTGTCTTATGTTACTGTGGACACGTAGTCAGGAGGGACCAATCCCCGGAGAAGGACATCATGTTTGGGAGAGTGGCAGGTCAATGAAAAAAAGGAAAACCCTCAACTAGATGTATTGACACAGTGTCAGCAACAATGGGCTTAAACATAAATAAGATTGTGTGCCTGGCACACAATCAGGGAGTGTTTTGTTCTGTTGTGCATAGGGTTTCTGTGAGTTGGACTAGATTCAATGACACCTAACAAGAAGTAGCATCAGTAGTGTATAAGGATTGTCTTTTCCATATTCTCACTAACAGTTTTTATCTCTTGTCTTTTTGACAATAGCCATTCTAACAGATGTGGAGTGATATTTCATTGTGGTTTTAATTTGCATTTTCCTGATGACTAATTTTGTTCAACACCTTTTCATATATTTGTTGACTACTTGTATGTATTCTTTGGAAAAATCTCTATTCATGTCTTCTGCCCACTTATTACTCTGGTAATTTGTTCTGTATTTTGTTTTGCTGTTGAGTGGTATGAGTTCTTTATGTATTTTGGATATTGGACCCCTTTTGGATATATGGCTAGTCAGTATTTCCCTCATTTCATATGTTGCCTTTTTAATTTGTTGGGCATTTTCATCGCTGTAATGAAGCTTTTTACTTTTAAATATTTCCACTTGTTTGTTTGTTTATTTATTTATTTATTTATTTTGCTTTTATTGCCTGTGTTTTGGTGTGATAGCCAAAAGAATCCATTACCAAGACCAACATTAAAAAGCTTTTCCCCTATGTTTTCTTCTAGGAGTTTTACTGTGTAGGTTTTTTATTCAAGTCTTTAATCGATTTTCTATTTTGAGTTAATTTCTGCTCTTGGCATAAGAGAAGGGTCCAATTTCATTCTTTTGCAGGTAGATGTCCAGTTTTCCCAGTGCCATTTATTGAAGAGAATGTACTTTCCTACTATGTGTTCTTGATCCCCTTGTCAAAGATTAGTTGATCTTTGTTATTGTTGTTAGGTGCCTTGGAATCAGTCTGACTCATAGTGATCCTGTGTAGAACAGAATCTAACACTCCTTGACATTGTGCCATGCCTGGCACTATGTCCGTGCTTCTCTGCTATTCCTAGAGTTTTCAATGGATGATTATTTTGGAATTGTTTTGGGAGTGGGCTTCCAGGTCCTTCTACCTTTTTTGCAGTGTTTGGTATCATACCCAGTGCCTCAGAGTGTGCAGAGCAGCACTCTTATCAACTGAGCTTAACCCCCAACCCCAGTTGACCATATATAGGTGGATTTATTTCTGAACTAGCCCACTAGTATTCAACCTTAGTTACACATTACAATCACCTTGAGGATATTTAAAAATTCTTGAGATGCTCAGGCCACATCTCAGAGCAAGTAAATCAATAGTTGTATGTGTGTGAAGCAAGAACCAGTGATTCCAGCTTCCAGCCCAAGTTGAGAAGCACAGGTCTAGTCTCTTCCTTACCTGAGGTAACCACCTCTGATCTCATATCATGGATGCCAATTAATGAAAACTCACCTCTCCATAGAACTGGCAGCCTTGTAAGGGTGATTACTGGGGAATTTGGATAGCATATAGTAGACATTATGAAAATGCAGAGTATAGTGAGAAATGAAGTTTGATTTATGAACTTGTACATGGTTCCCAGCCTAACATATCCTGACCCAAAAAGAACAGGAAAATCAACTAGGGCAATGTCCATTTCAGAGATCAAGGCACAAGTAGTTGTTTGAACACCTAATAGGCATGGAAAATGGTAGAATTCTGAAAATCAATCAGACTATGGGTCTAAATGCAAGCAAGAACAGTAAATAATGAGAACATCAGAGTTGAGGTTTCACACTTAGTCCATAAACCTACCTTTAATAGGCCCCTAGACAATTATAAATTCATGGTGGCTTTCTTTTTATTGGGATCGTAAAGGGGGAGTTCACATTTCTAAAGAAAGCTTTTGCCATTGTACAGGTGTCTTATTTATTTATTTATTTATTTATTTATTTATTTGCATTTAGGATACTGAGGAATGTTTTTAAAAAGAAATTCTTTTCAATGAGCATTAATTATATACCATGCAAGGAAGCAATTGCCTCTATATTATGAAATATTAAATCAAAATGCCTTCTGTTCCCACATGTCCCAGAGATAAATACAGCAGTATTTTGAAGCCCCTCTTAGAGCTGTTTTGCCTGCAAATTTATTGTTTTGTCTCCATTTTCAGAAAGCCCTGTTTTCTGTGAAGTATGGCACTCTAGGTAGTTTTTAAGGCGCAAACTCCTCTGGAGTCGCCTGTGTCGGCAACAACTCTTATGTAGATGGCACACGAGGGATGTCGGGTTGATCGGCTCCTTTAAGATGACAAATGGGCAGAGCGCATTATTGTCTTTGATTGCATGCCTTACATCATCTGTATGTAGGAATAAGAGGGTCATACTTTATCTTTAGCCATTTTATAAATATTTAAGTCCTTATAGTTGCCTAAAGATATTAAAGCATATTTTACAGTAGTCAGCATATAAATATTATACATAGCACAAGATACCAAAGTAGTTTAATGAATTCATAATTTTCTACTCACATTTATTGGAATGTGTTTTATGTTCCAAAAGTTCCATTTAAAGAATAAGATGCCATTCTGCTCCCTGACAACCCCCCCCAGCATTGGCCAGCGTTGCATTCTGGGCAGGGCTATACTCCCACTTCTGGAGGCTTCCATTAGGAAGCAGAGCAGTAGGAAGTTAGGGCCTGTCCTGGGATAGATTTCCTCAATGTAGGTTTAAAAAATACCCATATAAATAATTGTTTTAAATAAGTAATTCTGGTGCTAATTAAGTCAGATAGCATTTCAAAGAGAAAACTTTTTATAGCCCCTTTCCTCTCTTTCCAAGAGATTAATTCAAAAAGCCTAGAAAGAACAATGCGGATGAATTTGCTATTTTCCTGTCCTCTCCCCTCCAATGCCTTGTAAACAGGGATGAGGACACTATTTGCCAGTACCCAGTGGTGACCCAGGGTCTTGATTTGGATGATGGCTTCCCAATGCATTCTGAACAATTCTCCCTAAAGAGTTCCAAGTTGCTTTTTCCTTTTCCTATATGTGAGGCAGTTGACAGGCAGAATATTACTGCACCTCTTTTCAATTTTCCAGTGAAATAGAAAGACTTTCCTCTTTAATATTTCACAAAGTTTCTCTGGCTCCCAGCGGGAGTCCATGCTGGGTAATGTTTGCTAATTACCAACAACAAAACTAGACATACAACGCTGGTAAATTACCTGACCCTTTCTGTTTTAATGAGACAACAAGGATTTCACGAAGTGATGTTGTTTCACTGGTTAATGGTGTCAGCAATGTTGTAATTGTGGGTTGAGACACATTAGCTGAACAGCCACGTGTAGAAAGGGCTTTCTCTCAACAGGCCCTTTGGAGACTAAAACCATATTATCATTAAGCCTTTGTCGTTTGCATGCTGCTAATCACTCACTTTATTATCCCTCGTATCCATTGTCTTTCTTTAATTGCTCTTTAAATTAAAATTAAAAATAGTTATAAAGCTTGCAATGCCTGTGATAGCATCTTGATTATGAAGATAACTTTGCAAAAATGGAACAACTGGTAATATATGGCCAGGGTTATGGGAGTCCTACTGTTGTTACATACTGTGCTTGCGGGCCTCGAGGGCCTAATTGTGGTGGTTTCTCTTCCTTTAGCCCATACTGTTTGTTTAATAAATGGTTATTTATGGCCTTTTTGGCCATTATAGCAACTTTGGAGAAAGTACATCCTTCTCCTTGGCTTGAGCACTGAAGTTGCCTTCCCCAGGCAAAGGGAGAAAGCTGAATTGAAAGACAGACTCCGCATCAGCACTTGTGGAAGCACCTGAAAGGAGACTCTGGCTTCCTCCTCCTAGTTGACTCAGTGGGAGCTCACTTTTAAAATTTGGGGTCATGCCACCTATAATCCCAGTGACTCAGGAGGTGGAGACGAGAGGATCCTGGGTTTGAGGCCGGAGGCAGCCTGTGTAACTTAGGGAGACCCTGTCTCAAGATAAAAAATAAAAAATGGGCTGGGGGTGCCGCCCAGTGGTAGGACACTTGCAAAGTATGTGCAAATCCCTGGGATCAACCCCCAAGTACTGCAAAGATAGATAGATAGATAGATAGATAGATAGATAGATAGATAGATAGATAGATATTAAATTTGGGGTCATGAAAGATACAAACTTCAGAGCTGAATGGGCCTTAGAGTCATCCCCTTTTACACCTGAAGAAACTTAGGAGCAGAGCAGTTGCCATGGCTACGATCACACTGCAGCAGATGAAGCCACCTTTGTCTGTTAGTGGAGTGCCTATAGGGCTCCTGGAGGGAGGCAGACCATGCCATAGGGGCTGCTCCTGAGAGATTGAGTGTGTGATGGCATGCCCTGAGTTGTGATGTGCAAGCAACTTGGCTGTCGAGGCATAATGTGTTTAGTGTATGTCTCTTCTGTGCCTATATCAGTGTGTTTGTTGATAGAATACTGGATATATCCTTAAAAAAAAAAAAAAAACAACCCCGTGAAGGATTCTGCAGTCGTTCCTGAATATTGAGTGACCAAGCCCAGATATACCATGGTTCCAGTATTATAGATGCACATAATCAGAAAGATTGGGGCATTGCCTCTGCCTCACTTTACAGAAGGGGAGACCAAGTGTGGGTTGCACACTGAATCCCTATCGATGCTCATAGGGAGTTAGGGATTGACCTGGGCCCAAAACCCATGTCTCTGGTTTTCTTGGTTAGCTTTCCAACTCTACTGTTGATAAATAATAAGTTAGTACTTATAAAGTGCTTGTTCAGTGCCAGGCATTGTTATAAGCAGTTTGCTTGTATTATCATGAATTCATTTAATCTTTATGAGGTATTATTATTCTACTTTACAGATGAAGAAACTGAGACACAATATTTAAGTAAATTGTTTTAGATCACAAAACTAGGAACTGAAAGAGGCAGGACTCAAGAGATCTGTCTCAATCAATCTAGCTCTATAGAGTTCAAGTTCTTGACCATGATGCTGTGGCTCACTTCAGGTTGTAGTCAAAGGGTATTGAGTGATCATGCTCTGAACAGGACTCCTCAGAATCAAACTAGCACCAATCACACCCTCCTCTAGTGAAGACTTGTATGTGTACGTGGCAGGAGGTGGAGGGAGTGAATGAGTGTGTAAGTGCCTGATCCCAAGATTCAGGATCCCAGTTACATAAACGCAGAAATGTATATGCATAAAATCCTCTAAAACTTAAGGGAAAAAATTAAAATGTTTTCTTCTAAAAGACTATCAAATGCTTGGAAGCTCAACTGCTATCTGGGGCCAGGCTCCTCGTCTCTAGAGCTATTCAGAGACAGCTGGCTGGGAGCTGTCAGTGATGGGATTCTGCTTTTCCGAACTGCATGGCAATGCCTTGGATCACTTGGCAAATCCATCTTTTACAGCTACTTAATTTTCTGTGCACTTAAGATATGGATGTTTTAGTTTCCTTGTGATTTTGTGGCTCTGGGTTTTGCTATGCTGGGCATTGGCTCATACTAAACCAAACAACTGGGGCCAATTTGGCATTTGGTGTTTTAAATGTAAAAGGACATTTGAACTATATGACAAATACTGAGAAACAAAGCCCATAGCACTGAGAACATAAAGGGACTGTTTATAATGAAAAGGTGGTTACATTTTCAGTCAATCTATCACTTTAATGAGCTCTTTGCATTTCTTTGATTAATGCTCACAAAAGGGAGAGAAAAAAAAATGATGTAATGGAAACAAAGTGGTATAGAGTCCTGGCAGCATGAGGAGGGATTTCTGTGTGTTTTATTAGTACCCACATCATATCACCATCTTGCAATGTATATGTCTGCATGTTCCCTGGCATAGCAAACCTCTAGTTTACTGGAAATGTGAGCCTGCATGAGAGAGGAGAGCCTATGTTAGTAGCCAAATATCCTTTGTCCTTTTGTGGTGGTAGCAAGATGGAGGGTCCCAGAGCAGGAATTAAGAATAAATAATGATAAGGAAAAATCTGACATAGTCTCTGCCATATTGAAATGAGGAATCCAGTAGATATGTAAAGATCAAGAGAAAATGAAAAACACTTCAAAATGTATAAACATTAGCAATTAGTAATTAGTTAGTTAGGTGCCCTCGAGTCAGTATCTGACTCACAGCCACCCTCATAGGGTTTTCAATGGCTGACGGTTTCGGGATTGCCTTGGGAGTGGATTGCCAGGCCCTTCTCCCATTTTTGAGGTGCTGGGAATCGAACTCGGGACCTCAGAGACTGCAGCGCAGTGCTCTACCAATTGAGCTAAGTCCCAGCCCAGTAATTAGTAGAAATTCATAATGTATTTATTTATTTTTATTTATTTGTTTGTTTGTTTATTTGTTTGTTGGCAGTACTTGGGAGCTGAACCCAGGGCTTCATGAATACTTTGTGAGCATTCTACCACTCTTTTTAAACCTTTTTTTTTCTTTTCTTTTTTTTTTTTTTTTTTAATCTTGAGACAGGGTGCTAAGTTATACAGGCTGCCTCTGGCCTCAAACTCACAATCCTAGTGCCTCTGACTCCAGAGTCACTGGCATTAGAGGATTGTGCTCCTTTGTCTGGCTGTAATTCACACGTTTTAAAATAGTGACTAAAGGGAATGGAAGAGTACAGATGAAGACAACCATAGAAAGTAACTAAATATGGGAGAAAAGGTAGTCAAGGCAGGCTTTGCAAAGGAGATAATGGAGGGACAGGAGCTAGGTGGGGAGGGAAGAGAGGGAAAGCATATGTGAGGTGGGTAGGTAGAGTGGCAGGAGGGCTGAAGATCAGCAGGTGCCACTTTTCTTCTGTACTGAAAACCAGCTCTCTCTGTGGTTACTCCTCCCTTCAACAGTGGGCATGGAGCATGTGGCTTTTCCCAGACTCCTTACAGCCAAGGAGAGCTTGACAGAAGCACTCGGTGGCCTCTGCTCTGAGACTGAATGGGTCTTACAAAATGATGGGAGGTTGAAACAACATAAACCAAAAAGCCCTGAAACCTTTTATTGTGCCCTGCTTCATCTAAAGGCCCTTTTCTCTGCAGCCTTGGCCTGGTCAGTTCCCTTCTAGAAGTTCAGTCTCTCACAATGCTTTTCTGAATCATACAGATGGACAAGCCCTGCCCATCTACCACATCAGCCAGCTGCTTTCAGCCCACAGAGATTAAACAAGGCTTTGAGATTTGAGAGGCTGGTTTCTTTGGTTAATTTATAACTTTAAATTGTTTCTTATTGCACAAATAAAGAATATTCATTTTAGAAAATTTAGGAACTCATATAGGCAGAAAGAAGAAAATACACATTCTTTATACATTTTACTTCTCAGACATAAGAAAGTTGACATAGTGGCCTTGTTTTCATAGATAGAGATACTTTTGCTCTCAAAAAAGTGGCTTGTACATCATTTTTCTATGTCATTGAATATTTTTCTGAAGTATTTCAGTGGATGCATACTTGACATAATTGATTTCCTAAAGTTTAACATTTATGTTGTTTTCAGCTTAATACTGTTAATAACTATGAACAGAGCCAGGTGTGGTGGCTCACTCTTGTAATTCCAGTGACTTGGGAGGCACAAGCAGGAGGATCACAGGTTCTGGGCCAGAGGCAGCCTGCATAACTCTGCAAGACCTTGTCTTAAAAAGTTAAAAAGAGCCTGGAGGTGCAGCTCAGCGGTAGAGCCCTTACAAAGCATGCATGAGGCCCTGGGCTTAACCTCTCAGTATGACAAACAACAACAAGAACAACAAAAACTTATGCATGAAAAACATTATAGCCAAATCATTAATATAAGGAAATTATGACTGCACACATATTTTTAGAAGTGACTTAGCTTAGGTCAATGAGTAAATTAAAATTTAAGTCTTTTGATTCCTATTGATAAAATGGGCTGGGATTTAGCTCAGTTGGTAGAGCGCTGCACTACAGTCTCTGAGGTCCCAAGTTCAATTCCCAGCACTGCAAAAATGGGAGAAGGACTTGGCAACCCACTCCCAAGGCAATCCCGAAACAATCTGCCATTGAAAACCCTATGGGGGTTGCTAGGAGTCAGATACCGACTCGACGGCACCTAACAGCAACAATTGATAAAATATGTCTTATTTTCAAGTTGAAAAATGAATTAGATGGAAGTAAAAATTCAACTAAGAAATCATGGAAAATGCCCTTTGATACTATGAGCTCTTGGCAAATAAAGACATTAAACCAAGTGAATATTAGGTTTCTTCCCAAATCTGTGGTTTTAGTTGTGTTCAACTTGTGACTAGATTTGTTCTTTTTTGCATTCTTGTTTTCTTCCATTATGAGTTCTTCTGAGAGACACATATTAGGTCGTAAGTTCTTTGGCATTTGGTGTTTTAAATGTAAAAGAACATTTGAACTTCTATGACAAATGCTGAAAAACAAAGCCCGTAGCACTGAGAACATACAGGGACTATCCATAATACTTATAATGGTTACCTGCAAAGATCACTCTTGAAAATATACTGGTATTTGTTTGACATGTGTCAGATTTGTCTAAGTGCTGAATATATATTACAAAGCTTAATGGGCAAATAGCTGTAGAGAATTTTTGTTTGGTTGGTTGGTTTCATTTGCTTTGGTTTGGGTCAGATCCAAAATGCAAACTCTAAAAAGGATGAGGCATTTTATGCGGTGGGTGGACCCAGCTCCCCAAGGCGCTAATCAAATACAGTCTCTCGGAAAATGTACCATTAAAAATGTCAATGTTACTTATTGTAAACACAATGAAATGGGAGCAGGGGTATTAACCAGGTCTTGTCAGTGGTCACTAGACACAAGCAAGTAGGAAACCTTGAATGAAGAAGCAGTCATTTTGATTTGCATTTCCCTAATGGCTAGGGATATTGAGCACTTTTTCATGTGTTTCATGGCTTTATGGACCTCTTCATTTGAGAACTGTCTACTCAGTTCCTTTGCCCATTTGTGTATTGGGTTGTTTGGTTTTTGGGTTTTTTTTTTCCTTGAGTTCTTTATAAATTCTAGTAATTAGACCTTTGTCAGATGTATAAA
>VMDO01002927.1:121068-155008 GCA_007922755.1 Pedetes capensis | reverse complement strand
CTATTGGGTTTTCAATGGTTGGCTGTTTCGGGAGTGAATTGCCATGTCCTTCTCCATCTGATAACAATTAGAAAACAACAATAACAAAAAATCACAAACGTGAATAAAAGATGGCCCTCCCAATCTCTTAACCACATTGAATTTCCCTAATTTCCTTTATTATTCTCTCTTCTAATCATTTCATTATTCTTGAACTATTATCCTCTCCCAACTTTTTTAGCCACCTTGGGCTCTCCTATTTCTGTCTTCCTTTAGCACCCTTTTATTCACCATTTAATTGTTCTTCAGTTGTTTATGTGTGCTTGTCTTCCCAACTAAATTGTAAGGCACTTGAAGTCAGGGACCATGCTTTCGACTACATTTGTATATTATAGAACAGTACTGTGAAAATGTCTGTTGACTAGATGTAATCATTTTATATTCACAGTGTGAGAAACAAAAATAAGACTCCAAAGCAATTAGATAACAGTTACATTCTTACCCATTCTTTCTCACTGCTGTCTTTTTAGACTACACTCTGGAAAGAGTATAGGGACCTAGAGTCATGCCACTTGTCTTTATGTCCTTTTTGCTATTGTCATCATATTTGGGGATGGAACCCAGTCCATTGCACATGGTAGGCAAACACTCTACCACTGAGCTATACACCCTCAGCCCTTAGAGTGCAACTAATGTTGTTGTTGTTGTTAGGTGTCATCAAGTCGGTATCCGACTCATAGCAACCCTGCATACAACAGGTGAAACACTATTGTCAGTGTTTCTCTGCTGTTCATGGGGTTTTCAATGGCAGACTGATTTTTGGCAATGGGTTGCCAGGTCCATCTCCCAAGCCTACAGCACCTTGTGTTCCCAGGCGGTCTTCCATCCAAGGACTAACCAGGGCCGACCCTGCTTAGCTCCTGAGATCTGAGGGGATCGGATGCCACAGGGCTATGGCTCTAGGCACTGATGTTAGGAATGTAAAAAAACAAAACAAAACAAAAACAAACAAAAACAAACAAACAAACAAAAAACCAGGTAGGAGTTGGAGGATGACAAAACAGTTAAAACCATGGAGAAAGTTCAAATTATACCTAAAGTGAAGAATAAGTATGGGAAAAGTATGCATCCAGATTAATGATGGTTTTAATGCACACCCTTCCCTTCTCAATCCCTACTAAAACAATTTTTAACAAAAGATACACACCCTCAAGAAGAGAACAAGAAAGAGGACAACAACAACAAATTTTTGGAAGCTGGAAAGTATATGTACTTAGCACACCTATGAAAAATAGTACTAAAGTGCCGAAAACCAAGATCCAAGTCAGTTCACATTATTCCACAAGGTTTAAGATTGGTTGTTGTTGTTAGGTGCCGTCGAGTCGGTATCCGACTCATGGTGACCCTCATAGGGTTTTCAATGCCAGACTGTTTCGGGATTGCCTTGGGAGTGGATTGCCAGGTCCTTCTCCCATTTTTGTGGTGCTGGGAATTGAACACGGGACCTCAGAGACTGCAGCGCAGCACTCTACCAACTGAGCTAAATCCCAGCCCTTAAGATTGGTAGTACTAGGTAAAAGGGGAGAGATGGTTTACACAGGAGGAATTAATTCTGCCTTAGAAGGAGTTAGATACCTAGATGATCACTTGCTTTATCTTACCCACCAGTGATTGGAGCTTCATTCTTGAGAGAGAATACATAGCAGACTAGCTAAGATAGGGGTCTGTTCTTAAATGTAGTGAATTACACACACTGTATGCTGAGGCCTGCCTTCTTTCCCCAGGCAGGCCTTCATTCTCCAGTCAGGAGATTAGAAAAAAATTCTCTTGAGAATCTGACCAGCTCAAAAAGAAGGAGGCACTGATGTTAGAAGTTCTCCAACTAAACAGATTGGTCATCCTGTAGTGAAGCTTACAGTAAACATACCCAATTCATTAGCTTCTTTTTATATAAACAAAAGAGAGGCAGACATCTTTTATTTGGAGCCTATTTATATGTATTTTGCTGACTTTGGTTTCCATTTCTTTTGTTATTGTTATATTGTTTCTCTAAATGTTACAACATCCAGTCTGTCCTCCCTATTACCTATTTCACCTATTTTTAATAATTAAGTTATATGTGTCATATTTCATGAATCAATTCTATGAGATTTGTTATGGGCCAGACATGGTGGCGCACACTTATAATCTCAGCAGCTCTGGAGGCTGACCCAGGGCTGCAGATTTGAGGGTAGAGGCAGCCTGAACAATTTAGCAAGACCCTGTCTTAAAATAAATATTAAAAAAAGGTTAGGGATGTAGCTCTGGGATCAATCCCCAGTAACTACTCCCTCACACTCCCATGTGTGTATACACACACACACAGAATTATTAAGAAAAACCAGTTCCCATTAGCTCCTTCCTAGTAACAACCACTTTCACCCTGTACCACTGATTATTTTATATTACCTCTGTCTCTAAATACCTAGATAATATACTCACATTACTCCTTGATTTTTTCAATCTGTTGACTTCCCTCAATTCAGAAAGTGATGATTTAGCTCTTTTCTCCACCCACCTTCCCACCTTATTCCTCACAGTACATGTGCAAACATCCCATCTCCTGTCATCTCAGAGTTCTATAGCTATGTGTTACTTAACAGGGACACATTCCCAGAAATATTTCATTAGGTGATTTTGTGTTTGTGTAAACGTCATAATGAAGTTACACAAAACTATATGGTACAGCATACTACACACTTAGGCAATATGGTATAGCTAATGCTCCTAGGGCCATGGAGAACAAAATAACATGAGAGTAAATCAAGCAAGATAACAATCAAGAGACAAGTGTGATAACAAGAGACATGTAAACACAAGATGTATGAAGGTACTGCTGACATGACATGGCATAGTATATTATGGTAAATTTTTTATAAGTAGGAGTACACACTAAAATATTAAATTATTAAAAATTTAATAAATACACAAACTGGTAATACAGTCACTTATTAAAATTATTGTGTACTATACTTAAATGTGCTATATTTTTATATGAGTGGCAATAGTAGGTTTATAGCAGCATCACCACAAACACTGTGACAATGTATATTGTTATGATAGCTACAATGTCACTGAGGAAGGAATTTTTCACCTCCATTATAATCTTATGTAACAACTGTTGTATATATAGCCCATTGTTGACCAAAATGTCATTAGCTAAAGGGTGACTTTTCTTAGATCAGTATTCAGCTTTTACATTATTGTGATTATATAGATGCTATTTATAAGTGTTGGGAGAAGGAGCCAGCAGCCCATTCCCAAAAAACAATCAGCCATTGAAAACTCTATGAATAGCAGAGAAGCACTGAGAATAGTGTTTCACCTGTTATACATAGAGTCACTATGAGGTGATACTGACTCAAGAGCACCTAACAACAATAACAACAATTTATAAGTGTGCCATGTAGTAAAATAAACTATGATCACTTTTCCTTTCTGGCTTTTTTGTTTTGTTTTCCCAGGGTTTTGCTTAATCTTTTCTGTACTATTTATCTGTAATTCAACAGTCTATGCCTGCCTATTGTCTAAAACTCTAAAAGATATTGAGATGTATTACGCAATCTCCAACATGGGTAATCTTTAATTAATTTTTTCTAGGTAAGAACGAGAGACTAAGAACTAAGAAACTAAGAAAACTAAGAACTGTTTTTTCTTAGTAATGGGGGGGAGGCAGTTACTAGGGGTTGATCTCAGGGCCTTGCACTAGGCAAGTGCTCTACCACTGAGCTACATCTCCAACCCTTTTTAAATATTTAAGACAGGATCTTGCTAAGTTGTGCAGGCTGCTTCTAGCCTCAAATCTGCAATCCTGCGTCAGCCTCCCGAGTTGCTGAGATTACAGTTGTGTGCCACCATGTCTGGCCTATAACAAATCTCACAGAATTATTTGATTTTTGAAACAAGACACATATAACGTAATTATTAAAAATAGGTGAAATAGGTAATAGGGAGGACAGAGACTGGATGTTGTAACATTTAGAGAAACAGGCTAAATAACAATACCAAAGAAGTGGAAACCAAATTAGGCAAAATGCATACAAATAGGCCCCAAATAAAAGATATCTACCTCTCATTTCTTTATGTAAAAGAAAGCTAATTTACTTTGAATTAAAATATGATTGTTTCAGTTTCTATATTATAAAATCTGTGTCACTAAACTTTATTATAACCCAAAATAAATAATTCACAATTTCTGGATGAGGAGCAACTGTATTTTCATCCAGTGATGGCAAAAATTCAAGAGCCCAAAATTCAAGCTATTAGCAATATATGGGTGACAAATTTGATTAAGGAATTTCATTCCTTCTCATCTTTCCTGCTACGATATAAATGATAATTTTCCTAGTATTCAGTTGGATTGTAATTAACTTGGAAAAAATTAAAATCTATGATGTTTTCCATTATTAGGGTCTTTAAATAATCACCTCTGATAACAGATAGGTTTTGGTGGATAGAATTTTACATTTTCAACACAGTATTGAATTGTACGTTTAGCATTAGGTCTGGGTGATGTCTCTGGAGAGAGTGGAATTGATGGATCCTTTTTCTGTCAGTCCCAGTTGGCCCATCAGGAGAGCAGGTGTTCCTGGGATGGTGCATGCATCCAAGTGTCATAATGCAAATCTGATCAAGGCATATATTCCCTAAACCACTCAGGCTAGTGTCTCTCCTGGGGACAAGACCATCATTGCCCTCCTGTGCTAATAAAAAAAAAGGGGGGGGGGATAGAGGGAGAAATAGAGAGAGGGAGAGGAACGAGAGAGAGAACACAAGGAAGAAAAATGGGAAAAAAGGAAAAAGAAAGGAAAAAAGAAAAAAAGGAAAGGAAAAAGAAAGAAAAGAAAGAAAAAGGAAAATATACTAATTATCAACCTGCAACGTCATTCAACTCAAATCCCTGAAGGATAAAGGCATAGGTGACGAATGTTCCTGGAGAGCAGATTGAGCTGTGACTTGACTTTTTAATGGATTATCCATGTTTGGATATAGAATCACATGCCAATTCTCCTTATTGTGTTTCATCTGAAGAAATACTGAATATCTGTAAGCATAAAAGAACTGTACAGTTTTTATAAACCCTCAGATTTAAACAGCATCCTTGTGTCAAGGAACATGATAAGGAATTAGTTTCATTTTTTTCAAAGTATTCAGGGGATAGCTGTCTATTGACTTAATTGTGCCAATACTTTACCTATTTTTCCTTACTTTTGATCAGACTTGTTAAATTCCATTTTGTCTGTTTTGACTAACGGGACATTGATCTATGTCCTGTTCCAGTGGGCAAGTTAGGAACAATGGAGGGAAGTTTGAGACAGTTTGAGTATTTATTTATTTACTTATTTCCCACGGTATTAAGGAAGACCTTTCCAAATGTCTAGAAATTTAGAAATTAAATGGACTCTCAAAAAGTGCCAAGTTCTTCACAGAGAATGCTGAGAGGTAGAGCTCTGTAACTAGCTGTTGGGGATTAAATGGGTGCACAATAATGGTGTTGTTGTGTTGTTAGGTGTCTTCGAATTGTGTCTGACTCATAGTGACCCTCATAGGGTTTTCAATGGCTGATTGTTTTGGGATTGCCTCGAGAGTGGATTGCCACGTCCTTCTCCCATTTTTGCAGGACTGGGAATTGAACCCAAGACCTCAGAGACTGCAGAGTGGTGCTCTACCAACTGAGCTAAACCCCAGCCGGAGCACAGATTAGCTGATCTGAAATACTTCTTTCATTCATAAGGAATCGATTTCTTTTGCTTTCAACAGACTTTATGTTGAATTGCCTCATTTTAAAAATACTTCTGTTTATTTCTAATCATATAGTCCTCTATAAGTTATTTGTTAATGAAGGTAGCAGTGCTATTAGTTCTAGCCTTGAATTAGTAACTGTTCTGATAGGAAAATTAATGAGTTTTTAAAACACTATTTAGAGTAAAAGGAAATATACCTAATCTGAAGGTTGAATTACTTGGATAATAGGAAGAATCCCTTTTGTTGTTTTCTTTTCTTGTCTTGTCTTTATTTATTTATTTTTTTAGGCCAAGCTTATTTTATTACATTCTGCATTCTAAGAACTAGTAATTTCATACTGTAAACATTAAGCATTACAGAGTTAAAATTCAAGATCACATTTTATAATTGATTATCTCTTTCTGTGGTGTGTCTTTGGCTGGCTGAGATCATCTCATAGTATATAAATGCATAGGTTATGTAATTACTATATAAAAAGGAAAAAAACCTCTCAACTCAGAAAGGAAAATTGGAGCCCACTTACTCACAAGGTTTGCATGATCTCTGATTGTGGTAGCCATGAGTATCACCGTACCTGACCCTGTGGAGGATAATGTTGTTGTTGTTGTTAGGTGCTGTCAAGTCGGTATCCAACTCATAGCGACCCTCATAGGGTTTTTTTTTTTTAGAAATTTTTAATGTACAACTTAATGTGATTCATTTTGACATGCTTTTCATTGTGACATTTCCATATATGCATTTTGATAAACATTATTCATATAGGTTACCCCTTACCCTCCCCTACCTCATAGGGTTTTCAATGGCTGACTGTTTCAGGATTGCCTTGGGAGTGGATTGCCAGGTCCTTCTCCCATTTTTGCCGTGCTGGGAATTGAACTCTGGACCTCAGAGACTACAGCGCAGCGCTCTACCAACTGAGCTAAATCCCAGCACTGTGGAGGATAAAGCGCCCACCTAGTGTTGAGGTCTGAGTGCTTGTTTTAAATATCAGATAATTCCAGTTAAAATTTTCTTTTGACAAAGAAAGAGAGAGATGTGTATTTTTTGTTCTGAATTCTATGCTCTTCTCCTCCATGAACCTATGTCCTTTCTTCTAACACTGGGTTTGGTATAACACTGACTAAAGTAAATCTCAAATCTATATCACTCATTCTCTATGGTTCCAAAGTGTCCTAAAGCCAGTCTTTAAGCTTGAGAAGTTTCTTCCCACTCCTTCCTTCTCCTATGTCTCTCCTCCTCCCCTTCTTCCTCCTCCAGCTTTTGTCTGCCATCACACACTCACTCTCTATACACATCCTCAGTCCACCATTGCCTCAGAGTTCCTGTAATACTGTAAAGGAGATAGAACCTTTGAGGCATCTTTACAGTTTGAGAGAACTAGGAGCTCTCCATCAAATGGAATCAATCTAATGTCAACCAAAACAGCAAATGCCAAGGAGTCCCATAACCAACATCTATCAAGGAGCCATAATCTCTCTCATCTTCTGGCTTTGTTTTGGTTTTGGTATGTTTTCTATTTTTAAATACAAGTGGTTTTCCTTGAAATGACATTATAAATGGTATATTAGGCCAAGACAGTGTTATTATTTTGCTTTAATTGAGTTCTGGTTTGCTTCAGCAGGATCTCAGACTCTATAGTTTATACACTACTTAAGGCCACATTCTTTGGTGCTTGTCCTTAAGTCTTCATGTGTCTACATATAATGCTTTTGACAAGGTTGCACCACAAGTTCTATGTCCATTACATTACATTTTGAGCATCCTCTTTATTTCCATAGTAATACTTTGGCAACTCCTTCCCTCTATGAGTCTTTGGGTCTCTTTTCTGGCTTCCTTCCCCAGGCCCAGCCAAGCTTTTTCATCCTTTTTTAGGCACTTTTGGTAGAGTTTGTGGCAATGTGTTGGGATTGTACATTGTTGGGAAAGGCCTTCTTCAGGTTTTCAGTAGTGTGTGCCCAAGTGAGAAGGCATATGGCTGGCTAGTGTTTGGGTAGATACCACAGTTGGTGAATTCCAGTATGGGTTTGGGGCAGTGAAAAAACTGGAAGATGTGACTGGGAGGCTGGAGGGTGGGGAGCCACAAAATTCATCTTCTGAGGTGATTTATCTTCCTCAGAAATTCATCTTCCCATGCATGGGAGGTCAGAGGGTACTTGTACAGGATGATTCCAGAGGGTGGACTTGGAGGGCCTAGGTGATTCCATAGAAGTTAAATCTATAGGTATAGCATTTCTAGTGGACTTTGGTCATAATGTTTTGTTGTAGTAGTAGCAGAGGACACAGCTGAGTTTATTGTAGTTCATGTTGGGCTTGCTTTTCCTCTTGCCCCAGCTCTGGGCCACCTTGTCAGGGTCTGTCCTCTTAAATTCTCTATTGGTGCCTTCCCAGGTGATGCAGCAGTTGGAGTTGGAGTTGGAGCTGTCTGACAGGAGCTCCAAGAGAAACTGCCATAGCTGGATCTGGCCACTACCTAGATTAGCTCAGCAGCTGCTCTTGGTCCCAGAATCTGATAAGGAAATAACTGAGGATCCTGCTTTTCAGTTTTGGGCACTGTGGAAGGAGATGGTTGAACAGCTTTCAACTGAGGTAGGGGATGTCCATGGCTGGTCCATTCTGATCTCCTGGCAAGCTCATTAGGTAAATATGTGTTTCTAGCATGCATCAATTGTGAAGAGTTTTGTAAGACTTATCAACATCATTGGAAGTCAGATGTGGAAGAGGAGTCTCTCTGAGGTAGTGGAGATGAGAGAGAAGGATGTCAACATTGTAGCTCCAGATGAGCCTCTGGAAGTTATCCTTAGTCATTTTGTACAACTCCTTCCTGTTGCTATTCTGGAATCATAAGATGTCTACATCTGGGAGGCCATATTCTTTCATTGCCCACTCCAACCACGACCGGACATGGTCTGTGCTCCATAGGATAGGATCTGCAGGGATGATCACCCTGCACTCGTTTGTGGTCATGTTGGGGGCAGCATCTGCTGCTTCTCCATGTACCTGCTATAGCTCATCCCTACAGGGTCTAGGCTACTCACCATCTTTCCACTTTTGGCCATGCTGCACTTAATGGGGAGTTCCTGAAGCTGTTTTCCTGGCTTGGGTTGCATTCCATCTTGATGTTGATCCTGGCTGGGGGTTGAGACAGACAGTCTTGTTGAGGGATGCGCAGGTGCATTTTGGACATCTGGCCATAGTCACTGGAGGAGCACACGGTCATCTCTGTCTTAGCCAGGTGTGGTGTTCCCTGTATGCACTCAAATAACAACCGGTCCTCACTCACAATTGATAAAGCTTTCTTGATATGAGTTAGTGGGTCTGGGATAGTTTGAATCATGTCCTTCAATAAGCCAGCTCAGTCACCAACCATGCAGAACTGGAGATAATTTTAATTGCCTGTGGCTCCATCATCTTTTTTCTCTGAGTCATTTGTCTTGCTTTCGCTCAGCACAGCTTTTCTTGGGTCACTAAAGGTCTTGGAATAATTGAGAGGTAGCGCCACTGTCTTAGGAGGGCACATCCTACACATGTATGTCTGTGCGTGGTCTATGCCTGCATATACTTACACGTGTGCCTGACCATGGGTGCCCAAACAGGCCACACTGATTGGGTGGTGCTGGTGGACTCAGCCCATGGTATGGGCACCAGCCTCAAAGAGGCTGTGGCTCTCACCAGTTGCCAAATCAATAGGAAGAATTTCCAATAGAGAGGGATGTTACAATTTGGATGAAACTGTGAAACTGCTGGTTTTATAAGCTTTTGAAAATAATACTTATTTTTGAGAGGCGATCTAACTGTATTGCTCAGGCCAGCCTTAACTCCTGTGCTCAAGCAATCCTCCTGCCTCATCCTCTCCAAATAGCTGGGGTGCAGGCTGTGCTGCTACGCCCAGGTAGAACTTCTGAAATCTTTATCAGCTGTGCCTTCATAAGGTTTTTACAGATGGCCCCAATAATTATATAATAGCGTATCATAGCTTTCCAATAGGCCTTTTTTCTTTTTTTTTTTTCTTTTTCTTTCTTTCTTTTTTTTTTTTTTCTTCAGTACTAGAGTTGAACCCAGAGTCTGGTGTTTGCATGCTTTGCCAGTGCTGGACCACTGAGCTGCACCACCAGCCTATTTTTCTTAGTTTTTGAGACGGGGCCTCACTAAATTACTCAGACTGCCTCTGGTCTCGAATTTGTAATCCTCCTGCCTTTGCCTCCCAAGTCGCTGGGATTATAGGTGTGCGCCACTGCACCCGGCTCTCCAATAGGACTTTTATGACACTGGAAAGCTTCTTGCTACCTTCTTATGAAAAGTGAGGTAATAACTGCCAAATAATGCTTAAATAAGTGATTTTCATCCAAATTCCACTTCTTGTTGTTGTTGTTGTTAGCTGCCGTCGAGTCGGTATCCGACTCATAGCGACCCTCATAGGGTTTTCAATGGCTGAGTGCTTCGGGATTGCCTTGGGAGTGGATTGCCAGGTCCTTCTCCCATTTTTGTGGTGCTGGGAATCGAACTCAGGACCTCAGAGACTGCAGCACAGCACTCTACCAACTGAGCTAAATCCCAGCCCGTAAATTCCACTAAGACTGGCCTTTTTTTTTTTTTTTTTTTAGCACTATTAGGATATATATCTTCTGCAGATTCTCCAGCCTTAGTACTGGTGGGCATTTTTTAAATGGATTTCTGAATAAATATGTAATACTAATTTGTTTGATTACCTCCTAGAATTTGTAGTGCTGCATTTTGTCAAATGACCAACCAACTTGAGGGCAAAACAAAATAAAAATATTTCTTAGTGAGGTGAACTCTGCAATATCCTACTTTCTAGAAGTTGCCTTGGAGTTAAGTATTCCATTTTATCTCTCATGAAAAAAGAGATTCAATCTGCATGTGGTAGTATCAAAAAACAAAACCAAACAACAAAAGAAAGAAGGAGGGAGGGAGGGAGAGAGGAAGGAGAATAGGTAAGAAGGAAGGGAGGAGGGGAAGATACAAGGGAGGAAAAAAGGAAGGGTGAAAGAAAAAACCACAATAGTAGACCTAGAATTTCATATCTTACAAGAATATTCTTTAAAAATAGACATTTTCCAGACAAAACCCAAGATATTTATCTCCAGTAAATGTACACTACCAGAAATGTTTAAAGATGTCCAAGGCATAGCTAATAAGCCAATGGTGGAAATATGATAGAATACTAAGAATTGCTTTATTTACCTAAAAAAAGGCAGAAAGGAGCAAACACCACATGGGACAAAGCAACTAGCAAGAATATAATTGTAAACCAAACCATACCAATAGTTAAAAATAAATTATCTAATTAAGAAGCAGAGATTATTAGATAGGATTAAAAATAAGACTTAACTATATGCTGTTTATAATATAAGCCTTAAATATAAAGATGTGGATAAATTAAAAATAAAAGGCTAGAAAAAGATAACCCATACAAACATTAATCAGAAGAAAGCTGGAGTGACTGTAGTAATGAAAAAGTACTCTTCAGAAGCCAGGCTTGGTGGTTCTCACCTGTAATCCCAGCACTTGGGAGGCTTTGGCAAGAGGATTACCCAAGTTCAAGGCCATCCTGGGTTACATAGCGAATCCCAGGCCAGACTTGGCTTCAACATGAAACTGTCTCAAAAAAACAAAAACAAACAAAAATGTCAGTTCATCAAAAGATAACAAAAGTCAGGCTGGGGGTGTAGCTCAGTTGTAGAGCACTTGCCTAGTGTGTGAAAGGCTGTGAGTTTGATCCACAGCAACACACACACGCAGAGAAAGTAATTCATTCCTTGAAATGATGAAGTAAATGGATAACTCTCTAGTTGGTTGTTGTTGTTGTTAGGTGCTGTCAAGTCGAATATGACTCATAGCGACCCTATGCACAACAGAACAAAACACTCCCCAACATTGTGGTGTGCACAAGATCTTTTTATGTTTGAGACCATTGTTGTAGCCACATCAGCCACATCATTTGGAATCCTGGCATATCAGTAAAAGGAGGTCCCAGGGGCTTTATTCCATTCCTGTCATTAAGGTTGACTCCACTTTGAGGAGACAACTTCCCCAGTTGCTTCTTGAATGCCTTCTAGCCTAGAGGGCTCATTTTCTGGCACTGTATTTGACAGTCTATAGCCATACCTTCTTGGTGTCTGATCTCATCAGATCTCGGAAGCTAAGCGACTGCCTGGGAATACTGAGTGCTGCAGGCTTGGGAGAAGGACCTGGCAGCTAACTCCCAAGATAATGAGCCATGAAAAACCCCATGAATAGCAGAGAAACACTCACAATAGTGCCAGGCACAGAACAGTGTCGGGTAGTATTTCATTCTGTTGTACATAGGGTAGCTATGAGTAGGTCCCAACTAGATGGCACTGAACTGCAACAGTTGTTTCAGGAGTGGGCTGCCAAGTCCTTCTCCCTAGTCTGTCCCCTAGTCTGGAAGCTCAGCTGAAACCTGTTCACTATGAGTGGCTCTGCTAGTATCTGAAATACCAGTGGCATAGCTTTCAACATGACAGCAATACACAAGTCCCCACAGCACAACAAGCTGACAGACACATGGGGATCTCTAGCTAGATTGATTGAGTAAACAAGTAGACAAAATACATATTACAAATATCCAGAATGAGAAAGAAGATCTTATAAATAATGGAAGGAAAATATGGAAATTTTATTCCACTAAATTTGAAAACATGAGTAAATTTCTTGAAAAGTACAAGTTTTCAAAACTAAGAAACTAGAGAAAATCTCAGGAGCCTTACATCTAATTTTAAAAATTGAATTTGTAATTAGAAAGCTCACAAACCAAATTTCAGGTTCAGATGGCGTCATGTGATAAATTCTATTAAACATTTAATGAAGAATTAGTACCAGCCTTCATACACTCAGAAAACAAAGGAAGGAGTTTTTTCCCAGGACAGGAAGATATTCAGAACTGAGCCCAGGGCCTTGCACATACACACAAGGCAAATGAGCTACATCTCCAGTCCTCTCAGCTCATACTTTGAGGCTAAAATTACTAATAACTAACATTTAGCAAAGTAACAAAGATACGAAGTCAAAATACAAAAATCAGTTTTATTTCAATACCCCAGCAACAAATAATTGGAAAAGGAATTCTTAAAAGCAGTATAACTTATCATAACATAGAAAACCCATAGAATTCTTGGGAATAAATTTAATAAAGTATGTTTAAGATATGCATACTAAAACCTACCAAATATTGCTGGGAGAAATTAAATATCCAAATAACTGTAGATATGTGCCATGTTTATGGAGTATGGCTGAATGTTGTTCACATGTTCTCCCTCAATCTATATATTCAATGTAATTTCAGTCAAAATCATAGCAGGCTCTCATGTGAAATTGAAAGTTGAATGATCTTAAAATTTACATGGAAATGCAGAGGGCTTAATAACTACAACACTTGTGAAAAAGAACAAGAATATTGGAGGATTTAACAATCTGATTTCAAAACATACTGTAAAGCTACGCTTACTGAGACAGTGTGGTTTTGACATAAAGAGAGGTTTAGAGGTTAATGGAACAGAATAGAGTCCAAAATAGATGCATACATAGGTAGTCAGTTGGTTTTTTTGGGGAAAAAAAAGCCAAAATAGTTCAAGGATAGTCTAGTCTTTTCAGCAAATAATGCTGAACAACAGAATATCCATGTGGGAAGAAAGGAACCTTGATCTTTGATACTTACATTACAACATAAAAATACTGGTAATTAACTCAAAACAGGTCATGGATGTAAATATAAAACCTGAAGCTCTAAGACTTCTAATAGAAAACTTAGTAGAAAAATCTTTGCATCCTTGGAGTAGCCACAGACTTCTTAGGTAACTCAGATGGCAAGAACCATAAAAGAATAACTCAATAAATTGTGTTTCATTGAATTGAAAAACTTTGGCTCTTCAGAATATACTATTAAGAAATTGAAAAAAATGTCAGGCACAGGCACATACCTGTAGTCCCAGGTACATGGGTAGCTGAGACAGGAGGATTGCAAGCTCAAGGGCAGAGGTACCCTGCATACCTTAGTGAGACCCCATCTCAAAATAAAAAATCAAAAAGGGGCTCGGGTGTAGCTCAGTAGTGGAACCCTTGCCTAGCATGTGTGAGAGCCTGAGTTCAATCCTCTACTATTACAAAGAAAAAAAAAAGAATAAGAAAAAGAAGGAAGGAAAGAAAGAAAGGAGGGATGGGGGAAGGAAGAAAAGAACTGCAGTGCATGTATGTTGTTGTTGTTAGGTGCTGTTGAGTTGGTGTCCAACTCATAGTGACTCTATGTACAACAGACAAAACACTGTTATTGTGCTTCTCTGCTATTCATAGGGTTTTCAATGGCTGATTGTTTTTTGGGAATGGGTTTCCAGGTCCTTCTACCAAGCCTACAGCACCTGGTCTTCCCAGGTAGTCTTCCATCCAAGTACTAACCCGGTCTGATCCTGCTTAGCTTCCAAGATCTGAGGGATCAGACGTCATAGTGGTACAGCTGCAGGCAGTGAACATGCACTGAATGGTTAAAAATATATATAGTTAATGACATGACACAAATGTTCCAAATTGAGATTGAAAAATGCAACACTCTGCTGTCTTCTTTTTGCTTTTTTTTTTTTTTTTTTTTTTTGCGGTACTAGGGGTTGAACCCAGGGCCTCGCTTGCATGCTTTGCAAGTGCTGGACTACTGAGCTGCGCCCCCAACCCATTTTTTTACTTTTTGAGACAGGGTCTCACTAAGTTAGGCAGACTTCCTCTGGTCTTGAATTTACGATCCTCCTTCCTCTGCCTCCCGAGCTGCTGGGATTACAGGTGTGGGCCACCGCGCCCAGCCTTCTTTTTGCTTTTATATTGTAAACAAGTATCTATTTTTGCTTTATGTGGTGCCACAGTTTTTGTATTTTTGTTCTTTGTGTGTGTGTGTGTGTGTGTGTGTGTGTGTGTGTGTGTGACTTTGCTATTTAGAATGGCCCCCACGCATAATTCTAAAGTTTTGTTTCTTGTTCCTAAGCACAAAAATGATATGATATGCCTTATGGAGAAATATATGTGTTGGATAAGTTTCGTTCAGGCATAAGTTATAGTACTGTTGACTGAGTTTAATATTAATGAATCAAAGTGTCTTTAAAGAGAAACACATAAAACAAGGTTGTGTATCGAATGGTTGCAAAAAAAAAAATTGTGATCAGAGACTCACAGGAACCTAAATTTACCTTACTCCTATTTGCTAATTCAGTGTTTATAATGACTTTAAATCACAAATAATAATAACCAACTATACCTGATAAGTTGGAAGAAGGACCTGGCAACCCACTTGCAAAAATCAATCTGCCATTGAAAACCCTATGAATAGCAGAGAAGCACTGACAGTAGTGTTTTGCCTGTTGTACGTAGGGTTGCTATGAGTCAGATCCAACTTGCCAGCACCTAACAACAACAACATACCTGATAAAAGACTATATCCAAAATATAGAAATAATAAGAAATAATAAGAAAAACTCTTATTAGTTAAAAATAGAAATATAAATAGCTTTTAAGTGGGTAAAATATTTGAATTGTTACTTCACAAGAAAAATAAATGAATGGATAGTGAACATGTAAAAATATCCCTGACATCATTAGCCATAAGGGAAATCATACTTGCAAATAAAACCATAATAAGTAAGATACCACTACATACCCATTGTTGTTGGGTGTTATCAAGTCAGCTCCAACTCATAGTGACCTTAAGTACATTTGGGACCATTGTTGCAGCCACTGTGTTTCTTCTTCTCATTTTGAGCCCTGCTGCATTATCAGAAGGAGATCCCAGGGCCTTTACTCCATTTCTGTCATTAAAGTCAACTCTACTTTGAAGAGATAACTCTTCCCCAGTGGCTTCTTGAATGCCTTCCAGCCTGGGGACTCAATTTCTGGCACTGTATTTGATAGTGCTTCTCTGCTATTCACAGGATTTTTGATTGCTAATTTTTTAGGAGTAGACTACTGGGTCCTTCTCCCTGGTCTGTCTTAATCTGGAAGCTCAGCTGAAACCTGTCCACCATGGGTGGCCCTGCTGGTATCTGACATACTGGTGGCTTGATGTAACATGCAAGCCACCACAGCATGACAAGCTGACAGACATGTGGGGGACATTGTTGTTGTTGTTAATTGCTGTTGAGTCCGACTCATAGTGACCCTCATAGGGTTTTCAATGACTGATTGTTTTGGGATTGCTTTGGGAGTGAATTGCTGCGTCCTTCTCCCATTTTTGTGGTGCTGGGGATGGAAGCTGGGTCTTCAGAGAGTAAGGAGTAGCACTTTACCAATTGAGCTAAACCCTAGCCCATGGAGGACATTAGAACATCTAAAATTAAAAATGGACAGTAGCAAGTATTAGAGTATGGAGCAACTAGAACTTATACATTACTGATAGCAGTGTAAAATATTCCATCCACTATGGAAAAGTTCGGCAATTTATTATGAGGTTAGACAAATGCATACCATATAACCTAGCAATTCTGCTCCCAATTTTTTACATTAAAACATATGTATTAAAACACATTCTGTACAAAGAAATATACAAAATGTTCACTGCAGCTGGGCATGGTGGCTCACGCCTGTAATCCCAGCAATTTGAGAGGCTGAGACAAGGGATCATGAGTTTGTTAGAGGCAGTGCGTAACTTAAGGAGACCTTGCCTCAAGACAAAAAATAAAAAGGGACTGGAGGTGCAGCTCGGTGGTAAAGCCTTTGCCTAGCATACACAAGGCCCTGAGTTCGACCACCAAGTACTAAAAAATAAAAGCTCATTGAGGTTTTATTCATAATAATCATAAGCTGGAAACATCCCAAAGGGCTATCAGTAGATAAATGAGTAAATATAGAGGCAGGCATGGTGGCACACACCTGTAATCCTAGCAACTTGGGAGGCAGACGCAGGAGGATTGTTGAGTTCAAGGTCAGAGGCAGCCTGTATAACTTATTGACACCCTGACTCAAAATTTTAAAATGGGTTAGAGGGTGCAGTCCATTGGTAGAGCACTTCCAAAAGTACGGATCCAACCCCTAAGTGCCACAAGAAAAAAATATATATGTATGTATACACACATATACATATATAGAGAGTGATATAGCTATACAATGGAATAGCACTAAAAAGCAACAAACTACTGATACATGCAATAAGATGAATGAATGTCTAAAATGTTATCCTGAAGAATATATACTGTATGATCTTACTATATAAAGTTCTAGAAAAAGCAAATCTGTAGTAACAGAAAGTAGATCAACGGCTGCCCAGGACTAGGGTTGATATTGATATTGATTGCAAAATGGCACAAGGGAATGATTTGGGTTGATAGATATAATTTAGGACTGAGCAGCTTTATGTGACCTGCAGAGCAGGTTACAACTTGTTTTGAGTAAGACGTAAGAAGCATAATGTCAAGCCAGCACCAAGAAAACACAACACTTATTGGAACAACTGAGAACTTTGCTTCATAAATACACATATATTAAGAATGTGGTCAGGTCAGAAAATTATTTTACTCAAATAGCCACACAGAACTGAAGGGCAACTGAGTAACTTGTTATTAGGTGCCATCAGGTCGAGTCCAACTTGTAGCAACCCTATATACAATAGAATGTAACACTCCCTGATTCTGTGCCAAGCACATGATCTTACTTATGTTTAAGTCCATTGTTGCGGACATTATGTCAATCCATCTACTTAAGGGTTTTCCTTTTTTTCATTGACCTGCCACTCTCCCAAACATGATATTGTCCAGGAATTAGTCCTTCCTGACTACATGTCCAAAATACATAAGATGCAGGTAGCCATCCGTGCTTCCAAGGAGCAATGTGGTTGCACTTCTAGGACAAGATCTGTTGTTTCTTTTGGCAGTCCATGGTATATTCAGTATTCATCTCCAGCACCATAATTCAAAAGCATCAATTCTCCTGTCTCCCTTATTCAGTGTCCAGCTTTCACAACTATATGATGTGAATGAAAATACCATGGCATGAGTGAGGCACACCTTTGTCTTCAATGTGACATCTTTACTCTTCAAAACTTCAAAGAGATCTTTTGCCACAGCTTTTCCCAATGCAGTGCATCTTTTAATTTCTTGACTGCTGCTTCCATGGGTGTTGATTGTAAAATCAAATAAAGCAAAATCTTGGACAACCTCAATCTTTTCTCCATTTATCATGAAGTTGCTTACTGACCCAGTTGTAAGGATTTTTGTTTTGTTGATGTTCAGGCGCAACCCATACTGAAGGCTGTGTTCTTTGCTCTTCATCAGTAAATGTTTCAAGTCCTTTTCACTTTCAGAAAGCTGAGTTGTGTGATCTGCATAATGTAGGTTGTTAATGAGTCTTCCTCCAGTCATGATGCCACTTCCTTTTTCATAAAGTCCAGCTTCTTGGACTGAGTAACTAGTGTGATAATTATAGAAACTTTTATAGACCCTGGAGAAATTATACTATAGGAATAATTATGTTAACTTTTTAGTTTTCTAAATTTTTTTTCAGTACTGGGGGGTTGAACCCGGGACCACACTCATGTTTTTCAAGAGCTCTACCACTGAGCTGTGCCCCCAGCCCAGGTTTTTAGATTTTAAGGTACACAAGCTGCTTCTAGCTTCAAACTTGCTATCCTCCTGCCTCTGCCTCCCAAGTCATTGGGATTATAGGCCTGAGTCACAACACCCATCTCAATTTTCTGAACATTTTAATCTCTTTAAACTGTGAAGGCAAAAGATGTAGAACTCCTAGTCCTATATTAAGTTGTGATCAATAAATACACATTGAATGCTTGGACTACACATCAGTGGCAGAGTGCTTGCCTGGCATGCTTGAGGCCCTGGGTTCATCCCCAACATAGTGAATAAACAGACAAGCAAACGAATCAGTACACCTTGAATGAACCAATTAAAAAGAGAAATTATTATTTCTCTTAGTATCTTTAGAGTGTAGTACAACAATGAACACATACAAAGTCTACAGCTAAGTGCTTTTTGTATAAATGAAGTTATCTATATCGTTCATAGTCTGAGTTAGGATTGCTGATTCAGTTATTACATTTAACCAATTATTTGTGCTGAGGATTACTTAGATTTCATAGCAACGTTAATCTTTCATTTCATGGGTTTTGATATGTTTGAGTATATAGCATTTTAAAATGTTTTGTATTTGATGCATTTGCAGTAATCTAATCTACTTATATTGACAGCACCTAACAACAATCTACTTATATTAAATCTAATTGCATCCTGGGATAAATATCTAGTCATTACACAAAAGGAACATTTTTCAAATAATTATTCATAGTGTCTAAATAATCTAAGAACAGTACTTAGTTCAAAGTGTAGTGCCTTTGTTTTCTAAAATAGTGCATCATAAGTACAAATTCTGATGTTATTTGGATTTAAACAAAATTAAATTTATCAAGTATATTCTTTCATGAAGTATATGGGCAGTAATGTCCCAAGGCCCAGGTTTTTCTGTTGAGATCATTAATTGATTAGATTTTCAGTAGTTCTTTATCAGAAAGAAAGCCAGAGGGAAAGACTGATTTTCCTCTGTGATTGAAGCTAGAGGTAAGAATTGGGTGCCTATGTCTTCTTCAGTGGAGAGACTCGGCCTCTCTTACCATGGATCTCCCCTATGTGAATGAAGTTTCTTTACTAATGATTTTATTTGTGCCCAAAGGGCTTTTTACTCCTGTGCATTTAATTTTTGACCAGCTCTACACACCAGTTTTTTTTAAAAAGAAACTTTATTGAGATATTTTTCACATATGACAAAATTCACCCACTTAAAGTTGATGGGTTTTTAGTATATTCATTTGTGGAACATTTTCATTATCCTAGAAGGAACCCCATATCCATGTATATTCATTCTCTAGTCCTTTGATTTACTGCACCTTGCCTTGCCAACTCTAAATTACCACTAACCTGCTTTCCATCTCTGGTTTCATTCCTTTTATTTGTCAATAATACAGCATTGCATGAATATGCCACATTCATTCATCAGTTGATGGACAATTGATTGTTTCCACTTTTTGGTTATTGTGAATAATGCTATCATGAACATTTGTGCACAAATTTTTGTGTCATCGCCATTTTTAATTTTTTTTATGTGGGGATATGTTTGTATGTTGTTGTGGTTAGGTGCCATCCACTTGGGTCCAACTCATAGCAACATTATGCACAGCAGAATGAAATACTCCCTGATTCTGTGCCAGGCATATGTTTAAGCCCATTGTGCAGACACTGTGTCAATCTATCTAGTGGAGGGTTTTCCTTTTTTTCATTGACCTGACACTCTCCCAAACATGATGTCCTTCTCCAGGGATTGGTCCCTCCTGACTACATATCCAAGATCTGTCGGGATGGAACACCTCAGTGGTATGGCAGCAGGTATTATGTTCATATACCAGAACATAATGTTTGCATTAGAATGCCCCAGGTGTATTTTTAGCTTAATATGAGTGCAACCTATATCATCCAATGATCTAATTATATCTTACTAAACTGATAGTTCACTTGACTGTTGATTAGTCTCTCCTTTATCTTTTTGAGTCATTTAGAAACTGACTGGGTAAGCAAAAACGGCCCTTTTTGCTTTCATCACCCTCAGTATTGGATTCTATTTTAAGAGACTCTAGAATTTAAGATTTTCTATCTTGAGCTAGAATGGAGAAGAATGGCTTACTATGAATCCATTTACAGTTGGTTGGCTTTCTTGGAGCATGAAATGACAACAGTGAGTCATCCTCTGTTTTGTTGTTGTTTTCTAAAGCTCAGTCACACTGAGCACTGTGGTGCACACCTGTAATCTCAGTGACTTGGGAGGCTGAGGCAGGAGGATCACAAGTTCAAGGACAAAGTCAGCCTGCATAATTTAGCAAAACCCTATCTCAAAATAAAAAATAAAAAAGGGGCTGAGGTCATGGCTCAGTGGTAGAGCACTTGCCTAGCATACCTGAGGCCTTTGGTTCCATCCCCCAGTACTGTAAGAAAAAAAAAATAACCTCAGTCATATTCTTTTGTTTTACTTAGAGTGAAACTTTTGAAGAAAGAATCTGTACACTTAAAGTGCTGAACAAATTCTGGCATGTAGAAATTAATTTCTCTATTGATGTTAACCTCAAAGATACATCATTGTTTATATAGATAAAGTGAATGTACCCAATAGCTCAAGCTGTTTCAAACAATGTGATTAATGAGAAGAATCTTTAAGTGTGTTATTCACATTGACTTCTGGTTGTTGAGTCAACTCTGGATATTGAGGGTTTTGTTTTAAATAGGATCCTTTAATCAAATCAAAGATAGATTAGTAGGAACTTAGTAAGTAATCTTTACTAAAATAAACCGTTGGCAAACCATAAAAAGTAGCTTTTATAGTTTCTCTACCTCCCTGTGCCCACCCCCCCCAAAAAAAGTTTAGTGGGGCCAGAGATATAGTTCAACAGTAGAGGACTTACCTAGGAAGTGAGAGGCCCTGGGTTTGGTCCACAGCACTGGAAAAAAAAAAACTGATAGGAATATAGAAGGATAAACAGATTTTAAGATTTGGCTATTTCCTGGAATTTGGGCAGTTGATTTTACAAGCACAATCGTTTTTTAACTCGTTAGGATAACATTGTTTGGCCTGGACTTTATAAATCATTTATCTCTTTTAAATGTAAAAAAAGGCTTTTAAATACAGCTTTTCAGTGAAAGCATGGTACATGTCTCCAGTTTTTGTAAAACTTCAATCTTGAGAGGAAATTGGAATCAGGAGGAAGTTTCTTGATTTAATTGTGCTTTAGTTACTGCCTATCATAGCTTTTTTGCCTAACACAGTATGAAGATAAGTGGTTTAGTTTCTGCTAAAATTCTAATAATCCAAATCATTGTGTTTTAAATTCTTAAAAGCAGGACCATGCCTTATACTATTTTTATTCACAAGAAATCCTACACAATGCTGGGAAGTGGGTACTTCAGGCTTGCAATTCCATTTCATAATGTTTGCTTGCATTTTTCACAGTTTGCTAGTGGAAAACTCTTACAAAGGAGCTGTCCTTCACTTGCCTGAGTAATCCCAGAAAGTACTTCCTAAAGGTTCAGTTCAAACATCACCCCCATACTAAAGCTTTTCCTGTCCATCAAACCCAACCAAACCTTCTGCAGAATGGTCTCCATTTCTGTCCTCCTAAAGTGTTCTGTGGGCTGGGATTTAGCTCAGTTGGTAGAGTACTGCACTGCAGTCTCTGAGGTCCCGAATTCAATTCCCAGCACCGCAAAAATGGGAGAAGGACCTCGCAATCCACTCCCAAGGCAATCCCGAAACAGTCAGCCATTGAAAACCCTATGAGGGTCGCTATGAGTCGGATACCAACTCAACGGCACCTAACAACTACAAAGTGTTCTATGTCTACAGTTATACCACCCTGTCATCCAATCCCATCTGATCTCAGAAGCTAAGCAGGGTTGGGCCTGGTTAGTCCTTGAATGGGAGACTGCTTGGGAATATTGGGTGCAGTAGGCTTAGGAGAAGGACCTGGAAGCCCACTCCCAAAACAATCAGCTATTGAAAATCTTATGAATAGCAGAGAAGTACTGGCAGTAGTGCTAGGCACGGCACAGTGTCAGGTAGTGTTTCGTTCTGTTGTACATAGGATCATTATGAGTTAGACCTGACTCAATGGCACCTGACAACAATAAAAAAAAAAAGTGTTCTACACTCCTCCCATAGCTTTTATGACATTGTTGGAAAATTATCCATTTTCCAGGCTGTCTTCTGCCAAAATTCTCAAGGTTAAAGATTATATTATAGTCTGAACACAATAAATGGTGATAGAGATAGAGCTAAAGTTTGGTAAAAATTCTAATCCTAGGCTGGGAGTGTAGGTCGTGGTAGCATGTTTGCCAAGCAGGTATGAGGCCCTGAATTAATCTCCCACACTGGGGAAAAAAAAGTTCTAACTCTTTGACTGGATGTTTTAATTTCCCCCTTTGTTGCTCATATTTTCTGAAAGATAATTTCTCCTTCACCCCTCTTTTTTTGCTTTATGGTAAGAAATATGCTTTATTGTCCTAATATTGGTGAAATCCCATCTCCTCTGTTAGTAATTAATTAGAGCTGGAGGTAACTGGAAATAATCAAAGAACCTGGACGATATGAGTTAATGGTTCTCAAGTGTTAATGTGCATTAGAGTCACCTCTAGAGCTTGTTAAAATATGGACTCATGGGCTCAACCTGTAGAGTTTCTCACTGAGGATCCTGAGTAAGCCTGAAGCATTTGTGTATCTTAAGTCCCCAAGTAATGTTGATATAATTGGTCCAAGGACTGCACTTTGAGAACCACTTACATAGTTTGTAAAATCTAACTAACCTACCCAAAAGACATCCATTATATTGAAATAAGATCTGTTCTTGATCCCTTGAACTGTCTCCCTCCTTTTATCTTGGGAACAAAGTATTCCATATTTTTTTTCTTTGCAGGTATCATATCTACACAGAGCACTCTTTTTTTTTTTTTTTTTTTTTTTGGCAGTACTGGGGGTTGAACAGCATGCAAGTGCTGCACCACTATGAGTTGCAACTCCAGCCCATTTTTTTGCTTTTTGAGACAGGATCTCACTAAGTTACGCAGACTGCCTCTGGTCTCAAACTTGCGATCCTCCTGCCTCTCCCTCCCAAGCCACTGGGATTACAGGCATGCGCCACTGCACCAGCACAGAGCAGTAACTCTTGATAAGTAAATTTAAGTGCTCAAAAGAGTGGGAATTTTCTAAGGAAGAATGGTGGATTTCTTTTTGTGTTTCATCATCTGCCATTATACAAGCATATGCTGTTGTTGTTAGGTGCTGTCAAGTTGGATCTGACTCATAGTGACTCTAAGTACAGCAGGACAAAACACTACCCAACACTGTGCCATGCACATGATCTTTTTATGTTTGATCCCACTGTTGCAGACACTACTATGTTTCTTCTCATTTTGAGTCATGCCACATCAAAAAATGTCTCAAGCGTTAGTCTATTCCCATCATTAAGGTCAACTCTACTTTGAGAGGGCTGGGGTTTAGCTCAGTTGGTAGAGTGCCACACTGCACTCTTTGAGGACCCGGGATTGATCTCCAGCACCATAAAAAATGAGAGAAGGACATGGCAATCCATTCCCAAAGCAATCAGTCATTGAAAACCCTATGAAGGTCCCTATGAGTTGAAGGCACCTAACAACAACTACTACTTTGAGGAGGCAATTCTTCCCCTTGTCTCTTGAATGCCTTCTAGCCTGAGGAACTCATTTTCTGGCACTATATTTGCCAGTGCGTCTCTGCTATTCATAGGGTTTTCAACGGCTAATTATTTCGGGAGTGGACTACCAGGTCCTTCTCTCTAGTCTGTCTTAGTCTGAAAACTCAGCTGAATCCTGTCCACCATAGGTGGCCCAGCTTGTATCTAAAATGCTGGTGGCATCGCTTTCAGTGTCACAGCAGCACGAAAGCCCCCACAGCACAACAAGCTGACAGACACATGGCGGATACAAGCATATAATGAACTTTAAGTAAGAACTTGTTAACTAGCCAATTAAAATAGTTTAGAATTCTAACTTTTTGAAGCCAGTGTTCTAACATCTATAAAATACTTTGCTTGCACTTCTACATTGGCTTTAATGTAATTAAATTAATAAAATGAAAAAAGTACTTTAAACTCTATTAAGAATTATAAGTACTTACACAGAATCTAATTAACCATAGTTTTACCTTTTCTGTTTTTCCATATTGATTTTGCACACATCATTTTTAAAATCCTAAATTATGATCAAAGTTGTCATTGAAAGAGTATTTTTTCACTCAGTACACATTTATTGTTTGATAACTAGGTACAACCTGCAGTCATACCACCCTGTCATCTGATCTCATCAGATCTCAGAAGCTAAGCAGGTTTGGGCCTGGTTGGTACTTAGATGAGAGATCCCCTGGGAATACCAAGTGCTGTAGCTTTGGGAGAAGAACCTGGCAGCCTACTCCCAAAAACCCATCAGCCATTGAAAACCCTGTGGATAGCAGAGAAGCACTGATATAGTGCTGGGCATGGCACAATATCAGGGGAGTGTTTCATTTGTTGCACATAGGGTCGCTATGAGTCAGGCCCAACTTGATGGCACCTAACAACTAGGTACAGGCTAAGCTCTGAAGTGTTAGTGAAGCCAACTATTATACATGGTATAATTTTCTGGCTGAGGACATTTTTGTGTTATAATTATTTTAAACTTATAATTCATAAATGTAATTAGGATTATTCAGAAACATCAAAATTGGTTATTCTAAAAAAATAGGTTAACTAGCTATTATTTCTGGGCTGGGATTTGGCTCAGTTGGTAGAGCACTGCGCTGCAGTCTCTGAGGTCCCGAGTTCAATTCCCAGCACCACAAAAATGGGAGAAGGACCTGACAATCCACTCCCAAGGCAATCCCGAAGCACTCAGCCATTGAAAACCCTGTGAGGGTCGCTATGAGTCGACGGCAGCTATTATTTCTAATTACAGGGAAAATGACCACTTCCGTATGACTTTATAAGCAGACACAGGCAATTAAGTTCTTACCTGACTGCAGTGCAGTTTAAAAGAAATCACAAGGAAGTGAAGACAAATCTCTGAGCCTTTGTGTGCTACATAATTTTTTGTGCTACATAATTTTAGAGGGAAGTGTTTTTAAATTAAGGCTTTCTGGATAGCTACTGTGTATCATGCATTTTTTTCCCCAGTCCATTAGGGAAATTAAAAATCTCTTCCATCAATGAATATATTGTCCAGTCAGGTTGAGAGAATGAACCATATATATGTAAAACCACAGTGCAAACCATTAAAAATCAAATTATCAGCTAGAACAAGTAATATGTTTTAAATAGGATAAATCAGAGTCTATGAAGTAAAAGGATGATCAACGTAAAGTAGGATTAATGAGGTCATTGTTTATGTATGTAGTTGATGACAGTATGAGAACAAACTTGTTGAAATTTAGTTAGACTAATGTTTTAAAGGGCTGGGGTTTAGCTCCGTTGGTAGAATGCCACTCTGCACTCTCTGAGGCCCTGGGTTCAATCCCCGGCCCCGCAAAGATGGGAGAAGGACCTGGCAGCCCACACCTGAAACAATCCTGAAACAATCAGCCATCAAAAACCCTATAAGGGTCACTATGAGTCACACTGACTCAACAGCACCTAACAACAATGAAGGTTTAAGTTAAGCTATTCCTTTTTGTGACTTGCTAGCTATTAGCCTGGCCTACACCTTAAAGTTAGTCTTTTCTAGGACCTCAGAAGCAGCTTCTGAGAAGATTCAATTAATAAGCAACCAAGGATTCATTCTCTCCATCTCCAAAGAATTGTAGAAGCAACGTGTTGAGCCAGTGAGCTTCTCTCATAACCATTTTATAGGCAAAGTGAAAAATTATGCTCTTAGATTTTCCAGTATGATTTCATAAATAATTAAGGGGGAGAGAGAGAGGTTGGAAGGTAGCAACTCTTTATTACTACATGTAACCTGAGTTCAATTTTTTTAAAAAATATGTCATCTGCTTTTGATTGTTGATCCTGTGTAATTTGTTTCTCATCCAAAGAATTTAATGATGGAAATAAACATTCATGACATGAAAAGTTACCCCCTTTATAAAGCTTTTCCTGTCTAACCATTTCCAAGCCCTCTGCAGAATTAATTATCCTCATCTCTGTTCCCTAGCCTACTCTTCTCTGAGTACTCATTCATGTAGCTTCTAGAATTACATTATGATATGAATTATATTATAATATATATCAATAATGAGAAAAGGCTATATTTCCAGAGAAGCATTTGGTGAAGTTTTCTTTTTTATTGTAGAATATTTCAAGCCTGTACTAAGTAGAGTGAATGTTATAATGAACACTGTATGCCCATCCCAACTTCAGTAATGATGAACTTTGTGCTCTGGTTTAACTGTACCCCCTTACATTACATTTTTTGTTGGGCTTATGTTGTTCACTGGAATATTTTTAAAGCAAATCCTAGGTGTCATGCCATTTTCATCCATATGTATTTCTAAGCAAGAAGCCTCCTCCTTTAAAAATAATAATTATCATATTGAACAAAATAATATTACAATAATTCCTGAATAGCTCACGTCCACTTTAGCTCACAATTGTCTTTTTACACTTCATTTGTTTGAATCAGGATCCAGAGTCCACACATTGTATTTGGTAGATATGAATCAGATCTCTTTTAATCTTACCTATAACTGCACAGCCTGTAGCTGTAGCCCTGTGGCATCTGATCCCATCAGATCTCGAAAGCTAAGCAGGGTCAGGCCTGGTTAGTACTTGGATGGGAGACCACCTGGGAACAGCAGGGGCTGTAGGCTTGGGAGATGAACCTGGCAACCCACTCCCAAAAATCAGTCCACCATTGAAAACCCTATGAACAGCAGAGAAGCACTGACAATAGTGTTTTACCTGTTGTACGTAGGGTCACTATGAGTTGGATGCTGATTCGGCAGCACCTAACAACAACGTAACTGCATTGATACCTTCCTCCAGGTTTTTCCCTGCTTCACATCAGAAAGCACACGGTATCTGTTTGTTCTGGTTTGAGTGAAGATTAGTGTGTTTGGGTGATATCAGTCTAATCTTTTTCAAAATAGTAATAACAGTAGCTATAATTATTATTCTATTAAATCAGCATCTATTTAGCTTCCCTGAAGTGCAACACAAAAAGGGATGACAGAGAAAATGCTAGATTATCCTTAAAATTGAGTTGAAATCACTGAAGGCTTAAAAAAAGTCATAGATGTTTATATTTGATATGTTTTGTCCTGCTACAATCATTATTCTTTTTTACTTCAAAACTGTCCCATTATTAGTGGATGCCCTTCAAGTTTGCTCCTATGTCCTTTGACCTGATGGTAGTAATCTGATAACTTCCTTGTTTTCAGGTGTGTCAGAATACCCCTGGTTCATTTACTTTTCCAGACTCAAAACCTCATCCATTTCTCTAAGGAAGCTTGACTTTTTTTTAGTAGAAATCTAGGCACTAATAGATTGTTATTGGAAAATTATTTAATTTATTGGAAAATTACTACTTCTAGGCCTTCTCCATGAAAAGGGTTTGTAAATATATTTTGGTTTTGGTTTTTTGTTTGGTTTGGTATGATTTTTGAGACAGAGTCTCACTATGTAGCCCAGGCTGGCCTTCAGCCTACTGAGTGCTAAGATTATTCGTGTGTGCCAGAATCACAGATGTGTGCCATCACATTTGGCATATAATTTTTTTTTTTCCGGTACTGGGAGTTGAACCCAGGGGCTCGCGCCTGCATGCTTTGCAAGTGCTGAACCACTGAGCTGCACCCCCAGCCCATTTTTTTTACTTTTTGAGACAGGGTCTTGCTAAATTACGCAGACTGCCTCTGGTCTCGAACTTGTGATCCTCCTGCCTCCGCCTCCCAAGCTGCTGGGATTACAGGCATGCGCCACTGCGGCTGGTGGCATATAATTTTTTGAAAAGAGAAAAGGAAATCAAATGTTCCTACCAGCAACATATCCAGTTCAAATTAAAGATGTTAAAGGGTTTTTATTTAATGTATTTGATGTTATAATGATCTCAAGTGGCTTCAAAAGAACTAATAACATAACAAGACTGCTGGATGCAGTTTAAAGTTTCTCTGTTTTCTTTTATATCTTTAGGGCATAAACTTCTAGGGACATGTATTATTATACATATAATTTTAATATGTCTTTTAAAATTTACTTTGTACTATGTGGTTAGTTATTCTATTTATTTCAAATTTTAAAGATTGCTTTTTTTCTGTATGATGGATTTAGAGGTGTTTTTTGTTTTTTATTTTGTGGTGGTTTGTTTGTTTTGGTTTGGGGTTTTTTTTCAGACAGGGTCTTGCTAAATAGCCCAGGTTGGCCTGGAACTCACTATGTAGCCCAGGGGGGTCATGAACTCATGATCCACCTGCCTCAGCCTCCTGAATGCTGGGATTACAAGTGTACTCCTGGTTGATTTTGTTTTTTAATATATAAAATGCTTCCATACTATCCCAAAGTAAAAACTAAAGATTAAGTACTTTTAAATCTTCTTCCCATCTCTATCCCTTCCCTCTCTGATTTCCCTCCCCTATTATTGTTGTTAGGTGCCATCGAGTCAGTATCCAACTCATAGTGACCTTCATAGGGTTTTCAATGGCTGACTATTTCGGGATTGCCTTGGGAGTGGATTGCCAGGTCCTTCTCCTCCCTCCCCTATATAACTGTCTTTATTAATAAAAATAATATAAACTTTACCCTTCCATTGTCTCCTTTTGAAAATATAAGTAAATACACATATTCCTGAATTCCCAGATAAGGTCACATACCTTATGTAATCTTCTGAACCTTGCTTTTTTTATTTACTAATATGTTCTAGAGATCTCCCTATAGTAGTACATGGATATCATCCTCATTCTTTGGACAACTGAACAGTATTCCAAAAACAGTATATTATAGTTTATTCAGTCAGTCCACTCTCTGTTTATAGACATTTGGTTTGTTTCTCATCTTCAGTTATTACAAATAATACTGAAATAAATAGACATATGAATACCCTAATGTGGAATTGCTGGGTCAAATGGTAAATGCATATGTAGTTTTATTTGAACAAAAATTTCTAATGAGCTGGTGCCATGGCACACACCTGTAATCCCTGCCACTCAGGAGACTAAAGTGTGAGAATTGTAAATTGGAGGCGAAAGGCAACTTGCATAACTTAGCAAGATGTTGTCTCCAGATAAAATAAAAATTAAGAAGAGATTAGTGGTCTAGTAGAGTATGCTCAAGGCCTTGGGTTCAGCCCTCTAACACCTCAAAAATAAATAAATAAATAAATAAATAAATAAAATCACCATTTGTGTTTATTACTGAATGATTACAAATTCAGAATATGTGTTTTGTTTTGTTATTGTTAGGTGCCGTTGAGTTGGTGTCTGACTCATAGCAACTCTATGTACCACAGACAAAATGTTATTGTCAGTGCTTCTCTGCTATTCATAGGGTTTTCAGTGGCTGATTGTTTTTTGGGAATGGGCTGCCAGGTCCTTCTCCTAAGCCTACAACACCTCGTGTTCCCAGGTGGTCCCCCATCCAAGTACTAACCAGGCACAACCCTGCTTAGCTTTCGAGGAGATAGGATGCCACAGTGGTACAGCAGCAGGCATTTTTGGTTTATTTGGGAATTATTGTTGTGTAAGAAAATAGAGAAACATGCTTTTTTGTCCAAGCTAAATAAAGCAATTTCAATATCTAGTTTTATTATTTTTGATTTAATGAGAGTTCTATTATCCTAGTAGAAATATCCCCTAGATATTTCTAGCCTTTAAAATAATGTACCTTCTGCTGGGGCAGTGGCTCATGGCTGTAATCCCAGCAACTCTGGAGGCTGAGGCAGGAGGTTCACAAGTTTGAGACCAGAGGGAGCCTTCATGACTTAGTGAAACCCTATCTCAAGATATTTTAAAAAGTGGGTGGTTGGAGTGCAGCTCAGTGGTAGAGCACTTGCAAATTATGCACAAGGCCCTGGGTTCAGCCCTGCAGTACCAATAAATAAATTAATTGATTAATTAAATGATGTACCTTCCAAGTATCCTATTTATTTTGCAAATATTTGTTAAATGTATTATCTTCTTTAAGTCTCACAATAACCTAGTAAGGTAAATACCGATCCCTATTTTACAGATAATAGAACTGAGGCAGAGAGAGCTACATAGTTTACCTGAGATCGCCATCTAATAAACCATAGATTTAGATCTAAGGTTCAAATCCTATGGAATCAAAAGTTTTCTGTAAGTATTAAAAAGTTCCTATCAAACAGCAAAAAAAAAATAGCTTGTAGGGAAATATTGCTGTATTATTTCTTCCTAGTGTTTTAAATTAAATCCATAATACTGTCCAGTGAGCCATATGTGAAGATTCATAGACTTTTTTTTTTTTTTTTTGTATCTTAAACTAGAACTGGCTGCAGTTAAAACTCAAGTTCTAATTTTACAAGCAAAACCACCACTAACAATATTAAAATAAAATTGTATTATTTCCTGGCTTAAAGAAAAATTCTCCAATAACCTCAGGAATGCTTGTGATATGAAGACAGCATCTTAAATCTCTATGCAAGTCATACACAAAGTGTAACTGCAATGAAAAAATAGTGGTATGAATAATACCTGTTCGCAGTTCAAGACACTTGATGTATTTTGGGCCTCACTGTTTGTTGGGTTTTGCAGTTTCAAAAGCAATATTTGTATTTTTTTAGAGTTCTATATTTCTGTCCATTCTATATATGTCAAATCTGTGTTCTTAAATTGTAGGGTTCCATTTTAAAGAATAAATAATCTCAGCCCTTCCTTCCTCCCCCCCACACTCATTTTGTATAATATGGTAATGATATCACCGTAGCAGTAATTACGGGTCATCTTCATTTCTTTCATCTCTGCCTGTTCTGATGGCTTCATTCCTTTGACGGAAAAGATTTGGCTCTGGGTGCTATGATTATTTTGTTAAGCATTATTCGAATAGACAGGAGTGAGAGAAATTAATCAATCCAAATGCAATTAGCATCATGTTTAACCCAGTGATGGACGTCTCAAGGTGAAACAGCCAGGGGAGTTTCAGACATTATTATTCAATCCAGTGGTTCTTATCTAAATTATAATCAAGGGAGGTTTTTATTGGCTTCTCAGTGTGAAGATGTAACTCTTTCTCTGCCCTGGGGTCAAGAAGACGGGTCCTTTATTCTCCCTAGACTTAAGCTGCTGCCAGCATTTCTAGGTGGGATGGAGCAAGAAGGAAAAGTTGTCTGAATACCTAAGTCATGTGGAATAATCTGTACTGTGATCTTGATCTGATTTTCCTGAGAGTAGGATCCAGTTTATGAATACATTACTCTAAGTTGGGGCAAAGTATTTTGTGTACTGATTGAGTCACTTTGACTAGTTGTTCGATCTTAACCTTATATAATCGATTATTATTGCTGTTCTCACTTTACAGATGAGGATGTTAAAACTGTGTCACTAGCCTTTGTTTATAATAAGTGTGTCAGTAGGATGTAGTAGTAGGTAAAAGCCCCAAAGCGTGAATGTTCTGCACAAATTTATGAGTATTTAATAAAAGTTCTGGGCTGGGATTTGGCTCAGTTGGTAGAGCGATGCGCTGCATTCTCTGAGGTCCCAAGTTTAATTCCCAGCACTGCAAAAATGGGAGAAGGGCCTGGCAATCCACTCCCAAGGCAATCCCGAAACAGTCAGCCATTGAAAACCCTATGAGGGTTGCTGTTCTAGCCCCTAGAGTATTAACCCATTGCTTTGATGTCATTGCATTTCACTCAATTGAGTTGTACTGTTGAAAAGGGAACCAAATGAAGTTCTGAAATAGACCTGTGGAGACCCTCCAAAAAGGGGGGGAAAATACAAGTAAGAAGTAGTTAGTTCTCATTTCCTGCACAAAAATATTTGAGTTATTTTGTTGTTGTTTTGGTTTGGTTTTTAGTAAGTAAAATGTGATAAGAAATATTGCACATTTGAAATCTAGTTATCTTTTCCTCTTAAGAGAGGGCAGGGCAAGGAGAGTTGATGGAGAAACATAGGCTTTCACCTGAATACAACATTTTTCAAATGCCTGACAATTAAGATTCTTTCACTTCTGCCTTCAATCTTCAGGCATCATGGCTGACACTTCCCATATTTTATGTTCCTACTTGATGTTTTATATTCTGAAAATAAATCTCTTGGCTGGATATTTCTGCCCTTTTTTCCCATCTGTTATGAAAAATCATTAAAATTATTTTCCCTATTGAAACTGTCCAAATTTTGTTTACCTGTATATTGTGTTCTGGCCTTTCTCATATTATTTCTTGGATAAAACATTCTCTGGAAATGGACCTTATAGTGAGTTAAAGAAAAAAACCTATTAGCTAAGAAGACAAAAAAAAAGAAAATCTGAAAGTATACTCCCCAAAAGAATTTTTTGAGAATTTTGAGGATGAAAATTTTGATAATGTGTGCTAGTTTGGTAACAGATGTGGCATCCAGACCATTCTTTTTTCAAATATATAATGTTTGAGTCTCCTTTTTGGAATGTGTAAGCCCATAGAACTTTAAGCAAAAGCCTCAAGGCTGTTTTCCTGACCTTCAAAGTGGTACTTTTATCTGTTTTAGAGAACAGTGAGACTTTCACCAAAGACTCGTATTTGTTGGTACTTGCCCACAAGAATTGATAGAGAATGGTCAGCAGACTTTAGTGTAGTTAGTCAACCTGCTGAAGGCCACAGAATGTCCCATGCAGTCAGGCTCCAACAGACCCTTAGTCTTCACCATGCTCAGTTCCCAGCTCCTTCTGCTCTTGACAATGACATTAAGCACCAGCCACTCTCATTTTGGAGGTATTAAAAAGTACTTAGTTCTTGACTTGAATTATGGATCATCTGGTGGTGCTTTCTGTGCAGAGATCTTACGTTGAATAGGAGCTTAGTAAAGAATCTCAGTCTGGCAGGCTACCTTGGAACTGCTCTGCTGCATGCTAGCTCTGTGCCATTGTATCAGGAAATTTTTCCACATGCTTACAAGACAGAAATCAGCATTATAAGTCACATTGATTTCTTCTCTAATTCACCAAAATACCTGTTAACACCTAGCTCCACCTCAAAGGCAATAGGGCCTTTGAGAATAATCTCTTATCAGAAATCATGTCTTTGAATTGATTTTAATTTTTCTACTATCTTGTACATAGTAGATACTCCATATGACTGATTTTACTAGGCACCCACCCTCTTCACACTTTTTTCTGTACAGCACACACTGGTGACTGACTGACTAGTAGACCGCTCTTGTCATAGCTGTTAGAATGCATCCAAAGTTTGAGGGACCAGAAGAGTAATTTTTAAAGAATTGTCAAAACCAGGATTATAAAAAGTGACATCATTTCTATAAAACATCTGTGAAACTTGTTAAACAGCCTTTTAGCATATCAATTTAAACTAAACTAACCCAGGAGTTTTTTGGCTACAGATAACTAACTGCTGGTATAGTTAAGGAAAGTAGCTACCTCTAATACCTGTCATTACTCCAGCAGGGTTGTTTTCTCCTCCTCCTCCTCCTCCTCCTCCTCCTCCTCCTCCTCCTCCTCCTCCTCCTCCTCCTCCTCCTCCTCCTC
>VMDO01002927.1:0-120968 GCA_007922755.1 Pedetes capensis | reverse complement strand
GCTAGGACCTTCCTTTCAAAGTTGTCCAAGTCATCCACAAGCCATGCTGAGGTCACCAGCAGCATTGTGCTTAGAGTATGCTTGCTCTTCCGTCAGGGTTCAGACCACCAGAGAATATGGGCTACCCAGGGGCAAGGCATTTGTTTTGCATTTGAAGATCTTTTTAAAAATTGTTAGGCTTCCTTTTGCTTCTCCTCATGCTATGTGTTTGTTTATTTGGTGCAGAGCTGTTAACTTGTTGTGAAAGGAAAGCTAAGAGGATTCCAGTGCTCACCAGGGCTGACCAAAATCCTATGGAAGGAATCCAGACTAAGAACAGTGGTCATATGAGTTTGAAAGTGGTCATATGAGTTTGCAGGATAGTTCTGTGATGCAGTCTGAGATTGAAGCTTACATCACTTAGTAAATTAATGAAAGGCTATTGTGAACAACAGGGCTTATCAATGAAGCAGATCAGATTTCAGTTTGATGTGAGGCCAGTTAATCAGACAGATACACCCACACAGTTAGAGTTTGAAGATACTATTAATATGTTCCAGCAGCAGATAGGAGGGTCTCCTACAAAAGGAACTTGCTATTTACTCCAGAATTCTTGTTTCCACAGACCAACAATACATTTTTAGCTAGAAAACTACAACTTGGGTATATTACATCTTAATTGTATGAATTTCTCTCTTTTGTTTCCACTTTCCTCATTCCTATATTGTACATAAAGTGACTGGCAAATATACACAAGCATGTTGCCTTTTTAAAAAATAAATAAATGGCCAGTGGTATATTTTGATCAATATCAGGTAGAGGTGGAATGGGGGAAAGTACTGATTCTATAAAAATACCCCTTTTCTCCATAAGTGGCATGCTTATTCAACTATCTTTATATTCTATTAAGTTATTTTTCCCATCATTTAATAAAAACATCAAATCTTTGTATACCTTGTTTCATCAGAGAATGTTGGTGTTTTCATTTATCATTATAAAATCAAGTACAAAGCCGAGCATGGTGATGCACATCTGTAATACTAGCACTTGGGAGGCCGAGGCAGGAGGATCCCTATGACTTCTAGGCCAGCCTGGTCTACATAGCAAGTTCCAGGCCAGCCAGGACTACACAGTGAGACCCAATCTCAAAAAAATAAGCAAAAATAAATAAAATTAAGGACAATTTTATAACATTTTTGTTCATAGCTGTTAGAAGTGGGGCAATAAGGAGGAATAAGTTACTCTAAAAGAAGTGAATCCTAGATAGTTTTCCCATCAAGCGTCTTATTGCTTAAAGAAACTTGTTTGAAGTGATAGACATAGTGACACAGGAGCTAGCACTTACAAATGCCTCTGTAATCTTTGTGATAATCTCACCTTGCACAGACAAGGAAACTGAAACTCAAAGATAACCTGAGGATTTGCCCATAGTAGTCTAGGATCAGGGTCAGAGCTGAGGTTCAAATCCAAGTCTGTCTGATGCTACGAGCCCCAGTTCATAACAATATTATGCTGCCTCCTTTGTTTCCTGGCTGCTCATAGTAACGTCTTCTGTAAGTAGCCTGTAGTTGCTCTTCTGGATGTGAGAAAAACAGTGGAAAATAACTCTTCTCCACCTCACAAATATTTTTAATTAGATTGCAGCACAGAGATATTTAAAGTAGTTTGAAATTGAAAACCAAACATTATATGAGTTTCTTCAATTTCATTAAAAAGTTACTTAATCTTTACATTGTTCCCTACATAAAAGCCAAGCAGAATTTTATCAGGGAATTGCCTCAAAGTTATAATCTGGAAAATGTTTCTGTAATGAAACCCATATGTCATGGGCGAAAGTTACAAAGCCCTGGCAGAGAGGGCTGGTCTCAAGAGAGATTCTGCACCCAATCTCGTTAACCAGGGGCCTCTGGTAATCCCTCATTCCCTCACCAGTGAGAAATCAATCTGTACTACTGAATCTTTTCACCCAGCCACCAGAAAATTTACTGCAGAGAAGGCAGTTTGGGGCTAGTCATCGTGGAAAGGAAGCCAGAGGCAAGGCTAAATGGAGGATGAAAGAATTGGAGAGTCTAAAGAAGAGATTATATTAAACCCCACATCATCTTCAGAGCAAACAGGATGGAGTCCTCCCTTTCACCCTGACCTCTCTAAGTATACTCAGGTATTTACAGCTGCCATGAACCCGAGAGCCATAGAGAAACTACAAAGGGAGTAATAGAGGCAGCATAAGCCTAGAGGTTGACCTATTGTAGCCATTTGCTGTTTCTGAACTACGAGTAGTCCCCTCTCCACACCTCCGAGCAGTTCACATGTTAACCCTATAGTGACAGTCTCTTTAGTTGCTTTCCCAATTTGTGCTCCGTGCACTACATAGGAGGGCCTATAAATCACAGGTTGACATGGTGTCATGGTTCTCATCTGTACAGCACACACCGTGGTGGCGAATGACCAGCAGGTCCCTCTTGGCATGGTTATTAGAATGAAGCAGTGTTGCCTTCCTGTTCAAACTGGTAATCCTGGACAATAAACCCAGAAACAAAAATAGTTAACAAGTTTCACTGACTATAGATAAAACTCTTCTAGCCATCTTGTTGTTTCTAGGCTTGTTTCCTTTTGCTCTTTTATTTTTACTTTTTTCTTTTTTTTCTTTTTTCTCATGGTGCTGGGGATCAGACCCAGGACCTCATGCATACTAAACAAGCCCTCTACCAAAGAGCTACATCCTCAGCCTCTAGGATTGTTTTCTATTTAGCATATTGTGGAGAATAAAGAACCAGGAGAGAATGGAGGAACTGTAAGTGCCAAGCTCAAAAGCATGTGATCTTACCTTGGCCATTTGGGCTAAAATAAAGCAAAGTTTTACTGGGAAGAAGAAGGAATGGAACTAGGCAGAGGGAAGGAAAAATATCTTCCTCTCTTCTGAGAACAAGCTATAGTCATCTCTATAGGTTTTTTTCCTAAGAGAGATTTGAAATCCTTGGTGGGAGCATTTTAGTAAAATATATTTACATATAAAATCCCTACTGGAAGTGTGTGTATGTGTGTGTAGACAAGGAATACAGAACAGTAGCAGAAGGCTGTCCCCCTACTCCTAATGGGATTTTGTAGCAGCATGTGTGAGTTTGTTTCAGAAGTCAAAAATGAACAGATGTTGGTATAAATTACCTCTGTGTCTGATGTCTTGCAAATTAAAAGCGCGGTTGGCATCACTAAACAATTTCACTATGTTTGGGAGGGTGCTGTTAGTGGGCGGTGATTACTGTAGCAGGTCTGGAAGAATCTTCACATTGCAGCAGAGCGGGAGAGCAAGGATAAAGAAATGAGGAATAAAATAAGGGCTATATGAATTAATCAGAAATGTTAACATCCCTGATGACAAGTGAACAGGAGGGCACGTGCTCTGGAGCAGCCCCTGACCCACAGCAATATCTCTGTGCACAAAAAGGGGTTGGTGCTTAGGATCTGATTTATAGGGCGCAGCCCTCTTTTAGGGAGCGGCTATGTCACACATTCGTATATCTCCTATATGGGACTGGCAAGAAGGGAAACTTTCTCCCCTCCCATGTAAGGAGATGATGTCTTTTGAATTACTTCTACTTTTACAGTGGTTTCCTGCAGCTCTGTATACTTGGATTAGGTTGAAGGGGGAGGAATGATTGAATGGAAAAGGGGTTGTTAAAAAGGACTGGTTAAATTCAAGGAGAGCTTACCACTGAGAGACTTCAGAATATCCATTTATTTTTCCTTTTAAACTCCTTTGAGGCTTCCAATATTTGAGTCTCTTTAAATTCTAAGTCTTCAGATAGTCTGAGTCATTCTCCCATTTAGGGAAAAACAGTAAGAAATTGAGAGGTTTGAAGGGCAGCAGACACTATCACCAGTGAGATCAGTACAGTGATCTAGGCTCAGGTTTGGGAACAAGGCTCTCTTCTACCCAGCAGAGTTCTGTGTTACCCATATCTGGGTTCCAGAGCACCTGCTTCTGCAAATTACAGGATTGTTTAATACTGTACATGTTTAAATTCCTTAATAAGCACTCAAGAGAAGGCAAGTAACCCATGTAGCAGAAATAAAGGGTGAGACCCCTCTGTCCAAAAGTATAAGTAAATTCCTGTAGGATCAGACTGAGAGAAAAGACTCCATGGAATGGGGTTTTTAAGATTGCTAGCCTCCCTTATCATAATTCCTTCATTCATTCACTCAGAAAACATGAGTGTAAGAAAACTGCCCACTTAACCACCTGTGAAAATGTTATGTTAATGATTGCCACTATACCAAGTACATTTATTGATAATATGCAAGAGAAAAGTAGGGCAGGTAGCATTAACAGGCTACCCATTTTATAGATGAAGCAGGTAAGGCTTAGAAATATTGTCCAGCCCAAGATATCACCCAGCTACTAAGTTGGAATTTAAGATTGAGTTCAAATCCTGTGTTCTCTGGAAGAAGCCCATGCTGCCTCTCCATGGGCAAGAAAGTAGTTAATTGGATTTCCTTTAGAGTAGTTAGCCCTTGACCTGTAATCTCCCCATTAATTTGCATTGCTTCCATCGAGAGATGATTTTTCTTGCCAAATAAACAAGGTACATTGACAAAAAGTACCACAATGTAAAGAATGGAACACCAAGGACTACTAACGAGTCTTGTTATTTTCCTCTGTAAAGGAAGGAAACTAACATTTGTTGAATTCCTACTTGGTTCTAGTTCTTTTGTTTTTTACCATTTTTATCCAACTACCATTTATTCAGTAGATACAAGGTCTAACACTAAATAGTCACTACTTTAGTTCTTCCATTTTAGTGGAGAAAGACAGTACATAAATAAGTAATTGCATACAAGTCTTATGGCGACTTTCAATGTACAGAATTTGGTGTAAATCTTAGTGGGAAGAAATAGTCAGTTTGATTTAGGCCCGAGTGGGGTTGCGGACACTGAGGCAAGACCTAGCGCTGGGCTTCAGGAGCTAGTGAAAGTTTGGAAGTGTGTAGACTGAAATTACCAAAAGCCTCCTGGTGAGGATAGAATTTGTATTGTCTTTGTATTGTCTTTTTTTTTTTTTTTTTTTTTTTTTTTTTTTTTTTTTTTTTTTTCTGGTACTTGGGTTGAACCCACAGCCCACACTTGCATGCTTTGCAAGTGTTGTACCACTGAGCTGCACCCCCAGCCCTTTGTTTTTCTTTTTAGTGTTTGAGACAGGGTCTCACTAAATTACACAGACTGCCTCTGGTCTTGAACTTGCAATCCTCCTGCCTCCACCTCCTGAGTTGCTGGGATTACAGGCATGTGCCACTACAGCCGGCTAGAATTTGTATTGTCTTATTCTTCATTGTACATATAAACAAGGAATCATCAAACTTTGGTTGAGGAAGAGGCAAGGTGTGAGAGCCTTGAGAAAGGCAACACGAAGGCCCTTCTCATTCCTAGCCATCTCCCTCCTTTGGCCAGGATGGAGACATGTTCTTCTGAGGCCATAGGATACAGCCTGCCCTGTGCCCACTGTATGGTTCCAGAAGACCTCTGGTCTCCCAGCCCAGCCATCTGAAATTTTCAGGACTGTTAAGTCCACCTAAGGGATCTGAAAAGATGGCCTTGTGGAGTGAGGAGGAAGGATGTGTGATGCTGGATATGCTTGTTGAGGATTTGCTTGACAGAGCTAAAACAGGGGGCTCCTGGAGGGTCCTTTGTAATTGAGAAATGTTTTACTTTCATTTTAGAGTCTTATATGTAGAAAAGTAGCTTTATAAACCCACTGGTAACTACAGTATTCAAAGATTGATGGTACTGAAAGAGAAAAACACATAAACCTTGCCTGGCTATATTAAATACCTAAGGACTGACAATGCCAAGAGAGAGAAGACCAAAGCTCTATAAACCCTATTTTATTGCACCATCCACAGATGAACTGCACTGAGGGAATATAAACCCTGCTATATTACAGCATGCAGGGACTACGACCACTAAGAGATGGGGTACATGATCCCTGGTTTTGATTTGACATTATAAATGTACAGATACCAACAATCCAGAGAAGATTCTAATCTTGGTTGGATTTTAACTTCCAAGAGCAAACCCTGTGAGATAGTGAATATAGGTATTAGGTTAGATGCTTCATAAAGAGACAGACAGACACATTTGAGAGAATTCCTGGAGGTTTTGTAAGGATGGGTGATAAAGTCTTCCTCAGTTGGCTTGTACCTTATAGCACTTTCCAACTTCAGAATCACTTTGTCCAGTTTTAGTTGTCAATAATGGTTTGGTTTTCCCCCTTTTAGTAAGATAGTGGTGATTGAATCTGTGGCAGTAACAGTTTGCTATATAATTTAAATCAATCTGCATTTTTAAATTAAATGTTTTTATGATCTTTTTACCCCATTTTAGGTTTTCATTGATCTTTTGTTTGTTTTGTGATTCCAGCCAGAGAGATGACACGTGGGAAATTCCTCAACATTCTAGAGAAGCCCAAGAAGTAGTAGCTGCTTGTGGACAGGTGTCCTTGGGACTGTAACCAAGTTCCATTCCCAGTGCAGCTCTGACGATGCACATCTTGTGCTTCCTTGGGAGAAGCCAGAGGCTGAACCTCCAGGACTGCCTTTCTTCCCTGCTCCTGGTACTCTGCACCTCTGAGGATATTCAGTGGCAAGAGAAGAATCTGCTCTACCTAAGGATCGTTGCCGTTACTCAGTCAGCTTCATAGCCTCAGATATTGGTAACACCAGAGGTCCTATCATTCTTAAAAGTCAAAGCTGTGCTTTCTTGTTTCAGAAGTGATTCAGGAGCCACTACATCTTATAGTTGATTTGATTCCATGATGGCAAAGTCTGTTGTGACCCATTGATTGGATGGGTTCTTTTGAGTTGTACGCAGTCTCTTAGAAAGTATATATGATGTGAGGATATCAAAGACCAACTAGATTCTGGACCAAACAATGTGTCCTGACCTGCAGACCCTCCAGTATATAATAGGTTCCAATACTCGTCATATGGAAAAACAAGACTCTTCTCAGAATATACATCAGCTTTTCAAATTCCTTACCCCTCATGATATTCCCATCTTCAACACCATCCTTTCCCCATCTCCACCCCCTACCTTCCAGGTCTGACTTCAGGCAAAGGGATCCCTGAATAGTGAGTCCTTGCTGGAATTAACTCAGAGTAAACGGCCCATACAAGGCTCACATTGGGTTCTAGATCTCAAGACCAATATGAAAGTGACAAAAAGGACTTTTGGGTTCTAGTTAATCTGTTACAGATTTTTGTAAGAATAAGCATGGCCTGATAGCTAGGAGAAGGGCATGGTTTGTGATAGTTCCCATATGGTTGAAACTTGAAGCCCTAATTCACTTAGCATGTGCTATGGGATGGTGGCCATGTTTTGTCCCCCTTGTCTCCCAGTTGCACATATCAGATACTTTGTCTATATGACAGAAACACACACACACAGAGAGAAAGAGAAAGAATCGCCTGACTTAAATACAATTCTCATGGAGTTCCTTGCAAATACAACTTTCATGGAGTTCTTTGCTAGTTATATGTGTCTGTGTTAAAATCTGAAAATCTCACCAATGGGTAAAATCAGTTACATGTGTTCTCTTATGTTTGGAGAAGTACATAGACTTTCCTAAACTATACGGAAAGAATATCCCTATGACAATAATCCAATGGAGTTTGTACACAGGACAAATTGTGTTCAAGTTTGTGGTCCTAAGTGTCTGTTAGGGCATGGCACTCTGCAGTTTAATGGCTGGTCCTTTAACCCTTTTCTGACATTTGTGCCTGTTTCCCATGCTAGAATTCATGTTGGATTTTGCCTCCTTTATGCCATTGGATCATCTATACAATTTTACTTTTTGAAAGGAAAAAATTGAGCATATGACATAAAAGATCAGTATGAGAAGGGAAACATTCTCCTGGGGTGCTCCCCAGAAGTGTCAGCTGTAAAGGCTTTGATTTTAAGTTTATGATTGACATTTCTTGATCTCAGTAAATACGGTTGAAGTGTGTGTGCATGTGGCCAAAAAATAGTGCCATAATGTCAATTTTTTTCTTTGCTCTGTTTTTGAGAGTTGACAATATTGGGCACTTTTAAGTGTTTGGGGAAATTGAGATGTGTATGGAAAATACTGGGATACCTCCCCCAAACCAACTCAAGTCTATAATCAGAAGCCAGGTAGTTGGTTTTCTGATGGGCTTTGGTCTCCTATTACTGTCATCTTACTCACCAGCACTTAATATAGGTAGATGTTTTAGAACTGCGATATTTATTGGTTTTGTATTTGTCATCCTTAGAAATGTTAATGATGTATTTTTATATTGATAATATAAATTTATGTACTGTGTGTGTGTGTGTATGTGTGTGTGTGTGTGTGTATTTCAGGATATTAGAGGCTTGTACTTTGTATATGATGTTTTCTGTGTCTTCATAATAAATATGTCCCTTATATAAGAGGGCGAGTTTTTCCTTAAGGGTCCAGGTTGTATATTTAAAGCACAGACATTACAACTCTAGTGATAAGTAGCCCACTTTCTCCCTTCTTAATATCTTAATGGATGGTTTAGGGCTTTATAATCATCTCTTTGGTCTCCCAGCTTCCAGTCCATACTACCAGCCATCCTGCTCTTTACTTCTTAACTTCCTGTCCCTACAGGAGTATTTAGAAACTTTTGACATTTCCCTGTGTCTACTGATAAAGTCTGGATCTCTCCTCCTGGAATTTTAAAACTTTACATCTACTACTAATTGACTCTGCGGTTTGGGTTCCCTCCTCTCCTATATCTGATGTCTGTTTTATTTACTCTGAACAAGTCCCAGTTTCTCACTTGAGTGCCTTTGCCCAGGCTATAGATTCCCCAGTAAGTCTTATTTCCCCTTTGCACCTATGAAACCTGTTCTTCCTATAAACCCTTTATGACCTGTTGGAAATGATCCTTCCCCCAACATTCCTACAACATCTAGGTGTACCATCCCTGTGACTGTCACCACACTCTACCTCATATTTAAGTGGTCTGAGTACAGATCATGTTGCCCTATCAAATCATAAGCCCCTCAGGATTGTGGCTGTCTCCTGTACTACAGTTCAGGGTCTCCTTTGAATTGCAGGTTCAAAAGCTGTCTGTTTGCAGATTTGCAGTTAAACATGATGGATTGAAAACAAATATTTCTCTGCTACCTACTAAAACCCTTGATGTGAGCTCCTTCCTGTATGTGTGTGTATCTGTCTGTCTGTCTTTCTTTCCTCTTCTTTTTGTTTTTGGGTGTTTTTGTTTGCTTGCGGTACTTAGGGGTTTAACCCAGGGCCTCAGGCATACTTTGCAAGTACCACACCCCAGCCCATTTTTAATTTTCCATCTTGAGACAGGCTCTTGCTAAGTTACACAGACTCCCTCTGGCCGCCAGTGAGTTCCTTTTCAACTCTGCTCCAGATCTAGAGAAAAGGAAGCAGTCACTAGTGCTACTGCTGCCACCCATTGACAGTTGATCTGATCTAGATCAGAACATTCCCCTCTATCTAGAGAAAGCATTCCATTTTAAGGAAAGCAAATTGCTAGTTAGCTCACTAAAATCCATAAGATATTGATTGTGTTAATATCAAAATATCACCAGTTTATCCTTTTGTCACCATAAAAGACATTTATCCTAATTTTTATCATAGTTTTTAAGTGGACACTTGCTAACTGCTTCTTGTGTTGGTTCTCAAGCTTCTGTTTATTGTAGCTCTTCTGGTTTCATCCAAATCAGAGCAGTGAAAATGGAACTGGTGAAAGTCACTGTGTTTCCCCTGTGGCTTCAGAAGTGTGTTTGGACCTCCACAGGAGCTTTGTAATAAAGCCAAGAAATTTCATTTCCAGTGGGGTGCTTCAGTCTCTTCTGTTTCCCTCAGGATTAAGGCATCACAGGGAGGTAAACTGAGAAGAACATGAAGAAAAGGGCAGGTGGGCTAAGGTGGATGGTCCCAAGGATCAGATAACACGGTTTCTTATCACCTCTGAACTTTGCCTAACTCCATTTTCAGGCATTTAGTTATATTCTCCATTTTCTGTTTTTTCCATCATTCGAGAACTCAAATACTACCTGCCTGGGCTTCATTTCACCAGAGAGCTTTGCAACCCTGAGAGTGGGGTGAGCAATAGCCTCTCCCAAGTTAGTTTGGGGTGTTTTATTTTGGTGTTTGGAGACCGAGTCTCACTGTATAGGCCATGCTTGCCTGGAACTTGCATTAATCCTTCTGCCTCATCCTCCTGAGTGCTGGGATTACAGGTGTACACTACCACACACAGCTTCCAGATTCAGTTTGTAAGTTCTGACTGGCCGATGACTGGCTTTTTCCTATGTATTTAGGCTTTTTGGCACTTTGAGGATGTGTCTCTGTGCCTAAAGAGGCCACTTGGATTTCCACTCTTTGTTCAGCACTTTTTCCTCCAGACCAGGGGCAGTTGGGGGCTTCAAGTGGCACCAGGTGCACCTGTGAGGCCCCTGGTGGGCACAAGTCCTGGCAGAGCCTGTTAATTAGCACAGGAACACCCCGATGCTCCATTAGCCAGGCGAAGCATTTGGAACTTTCCCCTCCTGGGGGCCCCTTCCTCCTAATGAGAGCCGAGAGAAGGGCCCTCACAAAACACTGCCTCAGAATAATATTCCGCTTTGTCCCTACCAGTAACCAGGGCTGACAGGATCACTCTGTCCATTTCTCTTCTAATTAGCACAATTCCAGCATGGCCTGAGCCAGCAAACAGAGAAAAACGATCAAAAGAGATCGGACAACCGTACCGAATCACAAACACAAAGAGGGCCATTCCCTGTAATTAGGTGAGACAATTCCTCAGTCTTTTCTCGGCTGGAGTTTGCCGCTAAGACTCTTGCTGTTTGGGTCCCGGCAACACAAGTTACATATCTCCCTGGGACACTAATAAGCCCCAAATTGTCTTCCGCTTCACACAACTCCAACCAGAGGACATATTCGGGGGTGGGGAAGCAGCACCGTCAGGAACTGGGAACAGGGTCTCTAAACAAGCAGCTGCTATGAGATTTCACCCTACACCAAGAGGCAGACACAGAGGCTGTGGGCAGTGAAGGGCAGTTGCTTGACAGAACTGCACTGGGCATAACCTAGGCCCCATACCTTGAACTGGAGTCTGAAGGACTTAGAATTCTGACCTTCCAAGAAGCTTACTCTGTTTATCTTGTTGTTTTCATTCACCTCCTTCTATCTATTGTCCCTTTCTGTTTTCCTCACCCCATGTCCCACCTGTTCATGATGGTAGCATGATGGGCAGCTATAACTATGGTGCTATTCCTGGAGCGGCACTGAAGTTCTCTGTACAACCATGGTTGCCATGTCAAGGAGAGCTAACACTCAGCATGCATGTGGATTCTGCCCTCAAAGAGCTCCTGACCCCTCCCACCCTGGCCTTCACTTCTGTCCCCATCACCTTGGTAACTCTGGCTCTTCTGGAGCCCTTGCTTCCTGTCACCAGTCTCTCTCTTGAACAATCCCTGTTTATAAAACAGAAAAGTGGTCCATCAACTTCCAGGGCAAGAAGCCACATTTGTTATACACCATGTAGCTCAGAGGTTGGCCACTTAAGGAAGAAAAACAGCCCCTAGGACTGCAACCCATTACAGGGATTACTTGGGATGAAAACAGTAAACTTGGTCACAGTCAGGGACAAAGGAATTCAGAGGAGAATGGTAGTGGGAATCTTGCTCTGAGGATTGGTTCATGCATATTTTCATCCTTGCCCTCTGCTTTCTGTCTTGATCTATACACAATGCTTTTGAAAGTGACCTTCCTTAACCAGAAAACACTCAATTATGTAGAATCCAAGGAGCCAAAAAAACTCAGGTAATCAGGATTGCATTGTTTTTTCATCTTCCCTATTTAAGATACAGGGCAGTAATGAGAAGACTTGACTTTTTAACTTTTGAGAGATGCCAAAGAATTGGTCCAAATTTTTTCGGTCTTCTACAGTTTCTTTGGCAAACAGAACTTAGAACAGAACCTGGCATATAAGAGGTGCTTAATAAAAATTTGTTCTAAAGAATGAACTGTGCCTTGATATTCAATGTTCATGCCTGTTGTTCTAAGCAGAGTAAGAGCTTGGGTTCAAGCCAGATGTGGTCATGCATGCCTGTAATTCCGGCACTCAGAATGCAGAGGCAGGAGGATCAAAAGTTTGAGGCCAGCTGGAGGATATTTAGTGAGACCCCAGTCTTTAAAAAAAGACCCCCCAAAACAAAACAAACAAGAAAAACTTAGATTCTGAGAGAAAGAGAGAGGGACAAGAATGGGTTGTGCGAGTCACTTCTCTCTCAGCCTCAATATCCTCAGGACCTTTTCCATTTAAAAAAAAAAAAAATCCCAGTGTCATAATAAATACACAGACTCTATAGTCAGGCGGCTGAGTCTAAATTCTATTTCTCCCATCTCCTAGCTAAGTGACTTTGGGTAAATTGCTTAACCTCTCTGTGCCTTTGTCTGTCCATTTATGAAATGGGTTTAGTAATAGCCCCAAACTCCTCAAGTAGTTGTAGAGATTAAATGAGTCCTTGCAAAGTAAGAAAACAGCACATGGTGTAGTTTACCCATTGTATAACTGCTTGATGGAGCTATATGAAGTTGGACTCAATATAGTCTTTAATTTTTTTTTATTATTCTCACATTTGTTAAAAGTTGATAATCCCTATAGGGAAAATACAGTAACTTTTGGTTACCTGGAATAGTCAGTTAAGCAGAATGCTATTTCTCTATGCCTGCAGGAGAGCTGATGGTTTACTGACTACTTCTCCTACCCCCATCCTCCCACCCTCTGAAGCAACCTTGTGCCAGTAGGTGTACTCAGTAAATACAAACAGTGGCACTAAAGACCATGAGTTGCTGATAAGTGACAGAAGGAAAAGTATTCTTTGTGACAGTGGCAGGTTTCTGAGCTGCTAGTGGGCTGGCCATGAGCCTCCAATCATTGTGTGTCTCTGGCCTTTGTAGTCTTGATGTTTTCTGAGTATCCATGCTGTCTCAGTCACTGCACAGGGACACATGATGCCCCTGCTTTATCCTGTCACATTCCCTAGGGTACAGCCCCGCCACATCCCTTTAGCCTCCCTTCAGATGTTTTTCCATGGTGTAAGGTTGGTCAAGTGCTCGCTCCCTTTCCAAGGCTGAGCAGGGTCCATTTGGGCCCCAGTTACCCAGCAACCTCCTCTGGGCTTTGTGCTCTCCGGGAGTCTGTGGAGGGCAACCTGGCCTGACTCTGCAGCCTAAGGCTTCTGGGTCAAGCAAGGCCAGAGGTCACATCCTGGGGCTTTCCTGAACACAGACAACCCCAGGAGCCAAGCTAGCCTGAGCCAGCAGCTCCACACAAAGAAGCTGAGAAAAGTCAAGTTGGAAAAGTCAGTGACTTGAGGCCAAGTGGAAATGAGAACTATTGGCTGCAGCTGCACGAGGGATGCACAGGGCTCAGAGCCACAAATGGTCTCTCGAATGGGGTGGCCAGGGAGAAAACAAGCTCCCAAGAGCTGTTTCACCTTGGCCTCCTGCTTCCCTCACAACCACACTACCTAAAACCAAATGGCCCAAGTGCCCCTCAGACTTGGGGTTATTGAGGAAATTATGGTACATTCACATAGTGGACTATTAGGTAACCACGTAGTATGTTTACAAAGAAGGTACAATATCATAGAAGAAATGACTGTCATAAGGATAAGTGAAAGTGGCAAGATATAAAATTGCAAATATAGCATGATCTCCAATGTCTGAGCAAACAAATTGGAAAGAAGGAGACCAAGGTCATAATAATGCTTCCTACCTTATTGGAGCATTATGGGTAATTTTCATTTTTCTCTACACTTTTCAAACTCCCTGCAGAAGGCTGTATTGCCTTTATAATATCAGGAGAAGAAAGCCTCTGAAGCTGGGTATACAGGACTAATCCCTGCCGATCAGCTCAGCCTATCAACGTGCACAGGCGTGCACACACATAGTTCATCAGTGTCCTGTGTATAGGACAATGACATTTGTGTATGCAAATGTCTATCAATCTGAAAACCACAAAATACTCACTGAGCACCTGTTAAGAACCCAGCCCTGGCCTGGGCTTTCTACTCCATCACATACAATGTGGGAAAAACCACTTGTTTCCTACTCATGCCAGTGCCACTTCTCTTCACCCCACAAAGCCTTTGCCCAGGAATATAACAGTGTTCAGTGTTGCAACACTGTTGTCTTGCTCCTCAGTTCATCCCAACAGTGAGAAAAAATGTGCCTCACCAAATTTTGGTATCTTAAGCCTGAATTTCCCCATCTCATAGGGATGAAAAACATTACTTTAGGTGTGTGTGAGAATTTTCCTCCCTGCTTCCTTTCTGCTTCCCCTCTGCTTCCCAATGGGAGGAAAGGAGTAGAAGATGCATTAGGGGTCAGTAGGAGGAATGGGTCTTCATCACAGCCAGCTCATAGGAAGCCCCACCCCATCAGGAAAGGGAGCAAAATACATTTGCTCCCAGCTGGTTCTGAAGGACACAGGTATAGGTAGATTGTAGTTCTTACCTTGATTGGAAGACAGATGTGTATGTAAAGTCAGTTTCCCTGCAGGACAAGATGTGTGATCATGGAATCAGAGAAGACTGAAAAGCACCAGGGCCAGATGATATAAAATAGCAAAGAAGAATGGATCTTGTCCTGAGAAGTGACTTAACCACCTACGCCCAGTGACTGGAGCACCAAGCCCAGGCACCTGCCTAGATTTTGGAGGATCCTAAGGAGCTCTGCCCTTCATTATCCTCAGTAGAAATAGATGTCATGCCAGCTATGCCTGCTCCCTACTCCACCAGTATGTACACTTGATTGTCCTGTTTTCTAAAGAGATGCTACCTTCAGCCCAGCTCAGGATAGCAAAACAAAGAAGAAAACATGGCAGCTATATGCAGCCCTGAGTCTTTCCTGATTATCACGGTAACTTTGGGGCTTTCAGTCATATAAACTGGGGTGGCCAGATCTGATCAGCCCTCCAAAGGAGAAAGGAGCATTCCAGAATGACAGCTGAAACAGTTGTAACTGCAGAAGGATCGCAGCGCAGGCGACACTTCCCAGCATCACCAAAGATTGATGCAAATTGGTTTGGTTCTGACCCTGTCACACCAGGAAGGATAATGACTCCAGCACGCTGGGCCAGGGAGGGGCATGTGGTGGGGGCCATGAGTATTGGTGTCTCACTTCACATCTTCATTAATGATCTGAAAGACAGGGGTAAACAGCATGCTAATGAACCCTGTAGATGATTGGTGTTATAAACCCCAGAGAGGACAGAGAAATAGCTCAGTGAGATCCAGAGAGCTTAGAAATATGGGCAGGAGATTGTCAAATGAAATTCGTCCTAGGAAAATGAAAGCCGACATGTCAGAGAGGAATGATGAAGGTGCTTCTAGGTGGGGGCCTGCAAGCCTGGAAAGCAGAGATGGGTGGCAGGGTCAGGAGGTTGAGTGAGGGAGTAAGTCTGGAGTGTTTTAGGTAGAGACAGAAGAGTTGGCCTTGAGGACCCAGGAAGAAATACCCTGCACATTTTTGGCCAGGATTGACTGTGGAGCCAACTGTTTATGCAGCTTGGAGGCCAAACAGGCTGCACTAACCCATTGGCCTGAGTCTGCTCCTGGACCACTCTACATGACTAGGCCTATTTGCACCTAAACCATTAAGGCAAAAATGCCATTTTAACCCATTTTACTACAATGAAAAGGCAAAGCACATTTTTTAAATTTCATCCTAAGTATTGGGGATAGGATATTTAACAGCAGAGGGATGAGGAAAAGTTTCCCATCAATAGACATTTCTTGGAGGTGTATTTACAGTAACTTCACATATCTTAAATGAACAACTCAGTGATTTTTTTTTTCCTGAGCACATCACCTTGCTTTGGTTTCTTCATCGGAATGAGCATAACAGCAGTACAGTCTCATAGCTATGTTGTGAGGATTAAATGAGATGGGATAGTAAAGCTCCTAGAAAATAGTAAGTCTCACATACGGGTGCTTAGTATTACTGTTCATTACCCTCAATTTTATTCCCTAAACTTTACTCTTGGGCTGGGATTTAGCTCAGTTGGTAGAATGTCGCTCTGCAGTCTCTGAGGTCCTGAGTTCAATTCCCAGCACCATAAAAAATGGGAGAAGGACGTGGCAATCCACTCCCAAGGCAATCCCGAAACAATGAGCTATTGCAAACCCTATAAGGGTTGCCATGAGTTGGACACAACTTAACGGCACCTAAAAACAACAACAACAAACTTTACTCTTACCCCCTCCAAATAAATTTATTACTTTCTTAAACTTCTTTTTAAAAAGTTCATGGATGCTGAGTAAATCCTGTGTGGCGGATTGATGTTCTAGAATCCCTTTTTTGTTGTTAGGTACCATCAAGTTGGGTATGATTCACAGCGACCCTGTATACAATAGAACGACACCCTACATAACACTGCCACACACACACGACCTTTTTTAAGCTTAAGCCCATTGTTGCAGCCATTGCGTCAATCCCTCTAGTAGGGGTCTTCCTTTTTCTTTTACTGACTCACCACTCTCCCAAACATGACATCCATTTCTAAGGACTTATCCCTCCTAACAACATGTCCAAAATTCATATCTTTCTATGAAATCACTCTCTTTAAAATGAAATGAAAACAAGTAATCCTGATATCTCAGAGTTTTTTTGGAGACAAACTATTCTGATATGAGTCAGTCCTACCCACATATACACTTGTCAGATGAACAACCTCAGGTCAGAGGAATTCTCAGCCTGACGATTAAGAGCCCAACTTTTAAGCTACTCTGGGTTTGAATTAGGGTTTCCTGGGATGAGGGACAGTCCTGCTAATGGGACAATTCATCGCTCTACTTTGAACCCAGGTTCTTCTATTTAATAGGTCTGGGGTATTGCCTTATTGAACTTGGTTTCCTCTTGAGTTATAGGGGAAAAGTAACTCCTCTAGGTTGAAAGGAGAAGGACTTGGCAACCCCCTCCCAAAAATCAATCTGCCATTGAAAACCCTATGAACAGCAGAGAAGCACTGACAATAGTGTTTCCCCTGTTGTACAGAGGGTCGCTATGAGTCGGATACCAACTCGACAGCACCTAACAACAACAACAACAACTAGGTTGAAAGGATAAAGTGAGATACTGTTTGATCATATTTATCAGTATTTTTGGCACATAATAAATGCTCAGCAAATATTGACATACACTATAAGATTCCATGTAAGTAAAGTTCAGAGGTAGGCACAAACTAGCCTAGGAGGATAGAAGTCAGACTACTGGTTTACCCTTCTTGGGGGAGTGGCTGGCAGTGAACTCCAAGGAACCTTCTACGAGGTTGGAAATGTTCAGGAAGGGAAATACTGAGCTTTTAGGAAAAAAATACTCCTAGAAGCAAACACCATAGTTGGGTAGATGGAAGCATTTTTCTTAACCTTATTGGTTATGTAAATAAAGGCAGAAAAGAGAGGAGAAAATTTATTTGCGTAGGGTTGATTAAAATTTTACAAAGTCTATTAGGACCTTTCATTCTTCTTGCCCCTCCTTTATACATGCTCCACTCCACAAAACAAAGCCTTCTGTTTTCCTGTACTGCCATCCCAGCTTCCCCTCACACAGATAACACTTTTGCTGTCATATTCATAATGACCGTTATTTGAAACCTATTTTGTGGCTCTGTCCCCACCTCTTTCTATTCTGATATGAGATCTTCACCCTCCATGGCCAGTGAGCACATAATATCCTAAGAAGACCTTCAAAGCTGGCTCCCTACTCCTTCCTCAGACCCCCACTGCTATGGAAGTTGAGTCATCAAGTCTTTGTGACCTCAAGAATACAGTCTTTGTTAATTCCATTTCTGGTATATACCCAACAGAAATGAGTGATGTCCACTAACAGACACTTGCAAGAATGTTGATAGCAACTTTATTCATGTAAGCGAAACCCTGGGGAGAAAAAATTAAAAAATCCATCCACAGGCAAATGGATGAATTTTATATTCATACAATGGAATGCCAATTAGCAATAAGAAAAAGAACAAGCTAAGCCAGGCACTGTGTGACACAACTGTAAGCTCAGCATTCAAGGAAACTTCAAATTCAAGGCCAACCTAGGCTACATAGCAAGACTTTGTCTCAAAAAACAACATAACAACAACAATGAAAAGGATAGATGACTGTACTGCTTCGCACAATAACATGGAGGAACCTCACAAACCCAAAAGGACAGAGGATTATGGCAGATGCAGAAGAATGCACGTTCTTCTCTTGCATGAAATTCGATAACAGGATATGGGGTGATAGAAGTCAGAATAGTGGTTACCTTGGGGTATTGACTGGAAAGGGCACAAGGAGCCTTCTGGGGTTTTGGAAATATTTTGTCTTGGAAACACTGATGAAAGCTGATGATTTTTATGTTTCAAACCACGGTTCCTTAGAGATATTTAGGGCAGTAACATGGGGGATCTAAACAGTCTTGGGCTCATCCAGGGCTTGGAGCTAATGGAGTCATAAGGAAGGACAGAGGATGGTCCTTTGGCAGCTCCGTGTCATGCTACACCAGTGCCTGAATGTTGAGCAAAGGGGCCTGTCCTACGACCTAATAGGAGGGAGCCAGACTCCTGGAATCCCAGACACTCCATACCTGGGCTCTCTTGTGAGGGAACAGCACTGTGTCTACCCACACTGAGGATTCAGAGCAAGCATCAGGTCTGTGCTGCTGTGTTTCTCCAGGGCCTGACCTGTTGTGGGTGCTCAACACCCAGCTGTCAAATGGATGCCTGAATCCTCATCCTATGTCCACTTAAAGCATTACCAAAGTTCTTCCCAGATGGAATTTACCAGTTTCTCAAATCCAGAGTTGTGCTTTTTAATTCCAAGATCATCCAGGCATTCCTTCCTTTTAAAAATCTGGCATTCTGAGTGAGCTACTAGCATCTCTGATGTGTATCCTTTCAGGACAGTTCTGATTCTGCTAGAAAGGAGCTCCAGTTCTTTCTAGAACCAAGTTGTCTGGGATTTTTCTAAGATTGCAGCACCACCTACTCCTTGCAAAAAAAGCCTGTGTCTATACTGCAGGGTGCTGACAGCAGTCTCTGGGTTGGACATTCTCTTAGATGGAAGTCAGGGACAACTGGCTTGTTTGATTCCTTAAAGATATTCTGTGCTGTCCAAGTTGGTAGCTGTTAGCCACATGTAGCTATTAAATCTAAATTAAAAGTAAGTGAAATTAAAGATTCAGTTCTAACTTAAACACGTATGTGCTCCTGCCATGATGTGATGCAGGCAAAGGGGTCCCTTGCAAGAGCCTGCATTATGCTGTTTGGACTTCCACCTTTCTAAAGCATGAACTAAATAAGCTTACTTTCTTTCTTTCTTTCTTTCTTGTTTTGTTTTTGTTTTTAATTCAGTTCCTTATTTGCATTAGCCACATTTCAAGTGCTCAGTAGCCACATATGGCTACTGGCTACCATATTGTATGGTTCAGAGCATATGTTTCTATCATCAGGGGTCCCCAAACCCTGGTCCATGGCCTTTTAGGAACTAGAGGTTGTTTTTTGGCCCCTGTTTAATGTATCTTATGTTTGGTTCATATTGACACATGTAGATTTAACAGCTATATACTATTCTACTGTATGGACATACCATTATTGATTTAGCCAGTCCCTATGATGGACATTTAGCTTGTTTCCAGTCTTCTGCTGCTGCAAACTATGTTGTGATGAACATATATGCTTGTATTTAAATCTTTGTGCATGTACAACAAATATATCCATAGAATATATGATTAATGGGGAAATTACTGGATCAAAAGCCGTGCACACTTTTTTATTCTAACATATTTCTAAATTGCTCCTTTAGAGCTAAGGCCGTAGCTCAGTGATAGAGCACTTGCCTAGCATGCACGAGGCTCTGAGTTAAATCCCCAGTACTGCAAATCAGTAATCCCCCAAAGAGATTGTAACAGTGAGGTCTTTTCTCCACACTTAACCATGCCTGGGATCAGGCATGCAGGGTTCCTGCAGGGTAGCAGTGGCTATCCTTGGGAGGGGACTTCCACTGCCTCCCACACTCGCATCACCCATTCTACCTACTCAACCTCTCGAGTCCCTTCCTGCTTCCCAAGACAGCTAACCTTTAATGGATCACTCACCAGGTCCCAGGTATTATTCCAAATCTTTTACTTCAGTGTCTCATGGACTCTTCACAGTCCCCTCACAAGGTTACTCTTGTTATTGTTTGATACTGTTATTGTTCCTGTTTTATAGATGAGAAGCCTGAGGTTTAGACATTAAACAACTCATGAGTGGTCACCTAGCTGTAGTAGCGGAGCTGGAATTCAACCCCAGGTCTGCATTACCCCAAAGCCTATGTCTATTACCTGGCACACCTGCTTCCCTTTGCCCACCACTGCATGGACCCCAGGCTCTCTCCTCCCCATTAGGAATCCCACCTCTCTTGGGTACCTTAGCTCCAGTGTCATGTGCTTCCATTCCTACTCCCATTCCTTCCAAGAGCCAGGACAGACCCCTCCACTGAGACCCACCTTTGTTCACTGTCTTGGTTTCCTCTACCCTTGGCCTTGGCACTGCCCTACCTGGACCCCTGGGTTGGCCCAGCCCTCTCCCAGATGAGTCTCAGCTGTGGTGCTGGGAGAGCTGGTGAGGGAGAAGCAACGGCTACCATCACCTGACCCTACTCAGCCAATTCACGAAGACAAGATGTCAAGTTAATGAGCCTGTGGACCTCTAATTAGCTGTCAATTACCTCAAATTAATCAACTCCTCGCCTAATTAAGCATTATCGGCAGGTGGGCACAAAGCAGACCATTGTGTGGGAGCCATGAGAAAAGCTAGGCTGGCAAACTTGGTTAGGATCAGTGCTGTGCACGGCGCCCTGCTCCCCACAGCGCTCAGCTACTGGGCCAGCTGAGAGGCACCCGGGCCCTCTGCCCAGCACTGTCCTCAATGCTAAGGTCCCCAGGGACCTCCTGGGAAGCTGAGAGGTCTGTGGGAGGAAGGTGCAGAGCTTCAAGCCAGGTAGGACAGCATTGGGGAAGTTGGGAGGTAGGGACTGAAGGCTAGGGAGAAGGACAAGCTTCAAGTCCTGGTGACCAGCTCCTGGCACTTGTTGAGAGCCACAGCAGGAGCTGGGCTCAGAGTGGGCAGGGAGGAGGCCTGGTTGTGGCTGGGAGTTCAGATTTGTGCCAGCAGACAGAGAGAATTTCCAATCCTGGCCCAGCCACCTGGAAGCTTTGTGACCCAGGAAGTGACTTAACATCTTTGAGCCACATTTTCCATCTTAAAAAATGAGAACAATTTTTAAGACCTTCCTGGGTCTTTGTGAGGGTTAAGTGAGATTACGCATGTGAAGCGCCTGCCACATAATTAGTGTTCAGTATATTTAGTAGTGGTGAAAGCCCAGGTGGGTGGGTCAAGGCCCAGAAGTGCTTCACCTAAGAATTGCCCAGGCTGTAGTATATTCCTGAACCCCCAGGCTCCAGGCAGCCCCCAACTTTCAGTGCAGCCTTGAAAAATGCAAATGGGATGGCTAGAACCTCCTCTCCACCCACTCCCCATCTCTCAGAGCCTTTGATTATGCAGGGCTTACCTGTCCCTCTCCACTCACAAGGAACCCTTGGTGCCACATGGAGTTCTCCAGGGAAGGCGACCACAGGTCTCTAGCTGAAGACCTGGAAGAGGAGGGCAAATGAATACCCTTCCCCCCTTGGGTCTTGGGGCTGCAGGGCTTAAGGCAAGGGGGTCTCCAGGCAGCCCCTGAGTTCATGCTCCTGACCATGGCCCTGGGAGCGGATCAAGGTCCCCACTTTTGCTTGACGTAGGACAGGGTGATGATGAGGACCAGCTAGGCAGCTCAAATGCCACATACCCACGATATTTCTGCCCACTACAACCACCCCTTGTAATTTGTATTCCCTACCTTGCAATTTGTGGCCCCTGACAAAGGTCAGCCTCTTTCTGCCTCCTGGGGCAACAGAGGTCCTCAGCATCACCCCTAGGTAAGCCTGAAACATCTTCCAAGACTAGTATAAATCCTTCCTAGTATAAATCCATCATTTAGGAAGCATGTATTGTGCCTACTGATTAAAGCTCACAGTATAAAGGGAAATGATTGGACAAATACAAATCATTAATGTGGATATTGCAAGGAACAGAAACAGAAGGGAGCTAGCACTTATTAAGTGCCTACTGTATGCTGGCAGATGTGCCGTGTAAGAGATTCAATGAATATATTGCACCTGTGTGTATTATTATGCTTAATGAATTTTATTTATTTTGTTGTTGTTGTTAGGTGCCATCGAGTCGTTATCCGACTCATAGCGACCCTCATAGGGTTTTCAATGGCTGAGTGCTTTGGGATTGCCTTGGGAGTGGATTGCCAGGCCCTTCTCCCATTTTTGTGGTGCTGGGAATTGAACTCGGGGCCTCAGAGACTGCAGTGCAGCGCTCTACCCACTGAGCTAAATCCCAGCCCTATTTATTTTATATTATTTATTTTTTATTTTATTATTTTTTGCAGTACTTGGGGGTTGAACACTGGGCCTGACACTTTGCAAGTACTCTGTCACTGGGCTGCACCCCTAGCCCGTTTTTTATTTTTTATTTTTTATTATTTTTTGTGTGTGTGGTACTGGGGGTTGGACCCAGGGCCTCGTGCGTGCATGCTCTGCAAGTGCTGGACCACTGAGCTGCACTCTCAGCCCATTTCTTAGTTTTTTGAGACAGGATCTCGCTAAGTTACACAGACTGCCTCTGGTCTTGAACTTGCGATCCTCCTGCCTCCGCCTCCCCAGCTGTTGGGATTATTGGCATGCGCCACCGTGCCTGGCTTATTTTTTATTTTTTGAGTCAAGTTCTTGCTAAATTATGCAGGCTGCCTCTGGCCTCGAACTCTAGATCCTTCTGCTTCTGCCTCTTGAGTCGCTGGGATTACAGGTGTGCACCACCACACCTGGCATTAATGAATTATTTATCAAGAAAGATAATACATAGAAACAGTTCTTAAAAACTAATATAATATAAAAGGATATAAAGTAAAATGTGAGCTTCCCTCACACCCCTGTTGTCCAGCCATCTGATTCCCTTTATCACAACAAGCAACTGAATTTTTGATATGCTCTTCCAGAGGTTAAAAAAAAACTTATATATACACATCTTATTTTTCATGAATAAAGGAAACAAGATACACTATCCTGCCTCTTCCTTTTTTAAGCTAATATTGTCTTGGAGATTGTTCCAGATCAGAATGTGTAGTAACAACAGCCCAGTATTCCATTCTATGAATGTGTACTTTTTTTCTTTTTAAAATTATATAAAATCTTGACAGCCAAAAGGAAACTCAGGAGATATGATGATTAAATATAAGGCTGTATCCTGGGTGAGATCCTGGAACAGAAAAGAGGACATTAAGTAAAAACTAAAAATTTTTGAATAAAGCATGGATCTTAGTAATAATGTGTCTATTTTGCTTCATTAGTTATAACAAGCATAGTCACTATGTGGGAGGCTGAGGCAGGAGGATCACAAGTTCAAGGACAGCCTGGGCTACATAGCAAAACCCTCTCTCAAACAAAACAAAACAAAGCAGACCCACCAAATCTAACAAATGTACCATATAATGTTAGATAAAAATAGGGGAAACTGAGTGCAGGGAATATAGGAACACTGTACTCTTCACAATTTTTTCGTACATTTAAAACTGTTCTGAAATAAAGTTTGTTTTTAAATAATTGCAGAACTCACATAGATATTGAGATTGACAAAGGATCAATCCATGTAAAACCTACTAGTTTGGGGGTCATTATGTAGGCAAATATGAGAGGTGAGTGTACTACCATAAAACAATGTGTGGACATTTTTTACATTTAAAAGGATTCATCCAGCCAGGCATAGTTGCACACACCTGTAATCCCAGCACTCCAGAGGCTGAGGCAGCAAAATTAACACAGGTCAAGGCCAGCCTGGTCTACATAGTGAGTTGAATTCCAGGCTAGCCTGAGCTACACCCTGTCTCAAAAACAAATAAAAGCAAGCAAACAAACAAAAAAGCATTCTTCCAGCAAGGCATGGAAGCACTCACCTGTAATCCCAGTGATTTGAAAGGTGGAGGCAAGAGAATTGCAAGTTCAAGGCCAGAAGCAGCCTGGGCAATTTATTGAGATCCCGTCTCAAAAAATTTTTTTAAATGGTTAGGGGTACAGGCTCAGTGGTAGAGCGCTTGCAAAGTGTGTGCAAGGTCCTGGTTCAATACCCCCAGTGCTGCAAAATAATGATGATGATGATGATGATGATGATAATAATAATTAATAATAATAACAACAACAACAACAACAACAACAACAACAAAAAGGTCCTTCTGATTGAAAAAGTGCAAGTACTAACCTAGTCCTATCATGTCAGCTGGCCACAAAGAAACTCAGCAAGTGTAAAAGGGACTGATCTGTTCATGGTACCAGACTCCCACCTCGGGTTCTTTCAGGTGCTTCAAGCACGCAGCTGACTGGTGTTGCCTGTCCACACTGGGCAGATACTCCCACAGCCCTCCTGTGTCCACTATAGGTAAGATGTTCCTGGCATGTTGCACACCACCCTCCAAAAGCTTCTCTCTCTCTCTCTCTCTCTCTCTCTCTCTCTCTCTCTTCCTTTCCTTTCTCTCTCTTTCTCTTTTTCTTTCTCTTTCTTTCTTTCTTTCTTTCTTTCTTTCTTTCTCTTTCTTTCCTTTTCTCCTTTTTCTGCTTCTTTTCTTTTCTTTTTTTGCTATGTAGCCCAGGCTGGCCTCAAATACGCAATCCTCCTCCTTGCCCCAGCCTTCCTAATACTGGGATTACAGTCCATGCGCCACCTCATCTGGACAAAATTTTCATTTTAACATTTAGCTGATAGGCAAGCTAAGGGAAAGATGTTCTTGTGATGGATGTCAGTCATTGGTTAAGATGGGAAGCCTTTCAGGACCCCTCACACCACCCCTCTGATAGCTAGACTGGACTCTCATTCCCAGGACCCACACCCCTGGCCTTGCGTCTAGGTCTCAGCCTCTGCAGAAGTGGCTGCGCCCGCGCTATCCGCGCCATTACCACTAGAGGGAGCCGCGAGCAGCCCAAGGCTCTTGGCAGCGTCTTCCCCCACTGCCCAGCCCTCCACCTGTCTCTCATCTCAGCCTCCTGTCCTTAGGCCCAGGCTCAGGCTCACTGCCCTGTGCAGCCCTGGGGAGGTGCCCAGCCCTATGGTCCCGCCGCTGCAGCAGCCCCCTGTTCAGCTCTCCTCTCTGAGTACCCTGCCCTGCTTTTGCCCCCATTTGGCCATTTAGGACACAAGTGGTTAGGGTCACACAACTAATGCATGGCAGAGCCTGAAACTCAGGGGTCCTGGCTTTGGGACCTTCATTCCTCAGAGACTCTCCCTCAGAGAGTCTCAAGCATCCTCACTGTAGCCTTCTATCCTTGGGGAAACTGAGGCACAGGGCAATGTTAGAGCAGTGTTGTGGGTGGCCCCATTTGTTAAGGGTGGGCAGGAGGCTAAGTCTAGGAGGCCAGTCCCCTGACAGATGACCACAGTAGGAAAGCCATGGGGGGGGGCAGAGTGTACCAGCCTGCCCCAAGAAGGAGGGGGGAGGCTGTTGGTGACTCTCCCAGGAAGGGGAGACAGCTGCATCTTTGGGAAGGACAGAGGCCCCACATGATAATAACTTTCACTCACTGCCAGAGGGCTAATCCCATTACTCCTCATGGACCCCTGGGACCTCCCTCTGTAATCCCTGCCTCCCCCTGGGAGTGGTCCAAGGTCCTCCCCACCAGCCCTGGCCAGCCCCAGTCACATGCAGGCCCTTAGTCTCTGCCAGACACCTGTGTCCCAGTCCAAAGGGACAGCCAGCAGGGCTGAAGGCCCAGTCTCCTTTACCTGGCTCCCTTCTAACCCTGACCCTGTCTATCAGTTCTCAGAGTGGCCTCTCTCTGGGCTCCCAGGCTTATGAATCTCTTGTGTCCCCTGCTCCCTTGCCTGGTGCTGGAGATGGAATCCAGGTGCTTATACATGCTAGGCAAGAACTTCTACCTCCTGTTCCTTTCTAAGCAACTTCTGGGGCTTCTGTTTAAGTGTCTGTTACAGGAGTTACCTACAAAGAGCCTAGGACCATGGTGCCCACATCATACAGTTGTTCCAATGACACAAAAAAGACATTTATATCAACTGCTCAAACCAGCACTTGGCACAGAGGAGCCATCTGAGGTGTGAGGTGCCAAAGTGATTATTATCAGCAGTTGTTGTTAGGTGCTGTCAAGTCAGGTCTGGCTCATAGCAACCCTATGTACAACAGAATGAAACACCCTCAACACTGGGACATTCCCGGCGCTATTGTCAGTGCTTCTCTGCTATTCATAGAGTTTTCAATGGTGGATTGATTCAGGAGTGGATTGCCAGGTCCTTCTCCCTAGCCTGCAGCACCTGATGTTCCAAGATGGTCTCCCATCCAAGGACTAACCACGCTGACCCTGCTTAGTTTCTGAGATCAGGTGGGATCGGATGCTACAGTGGTACAGCTGTAGACATTATCAGTGGCGGGTGGCCATTTTCACACATGCTAAGGAACTCTACGACCTGAGGGCAGATGTGAGAGAGGCAGATTTGGAGTCGTCATTCACCATCCCACCTAAGTGTGATAGAAGCCCCCTTGTATTGGGCTCTTAGGCACCAGGTACTTGCACTTCACATCACCCCTATGAGGTAGGTCCTGGCATTACCCATGCTTGCAGCTGTGGAAGCTAAGGTTAACAGACAGCTACATGGTGGTGCAGCTGAAATCAAACACATCTCAGACTCTAGAATTCTCCAGGGTGTTCTACTGCCTCCTAGGATACACTTCTAAAAAGGATAGCTGAGTCAGCACAGTGGTGCACACCTATAATCCCAGAGATTTGGGAGGAGGAAGCAGGAGGATGAGGAGTTCAAGCACAAGCAGCATGCGTGCCTTAGTGAGACCTTGTCAGGAAAAAAAAAAAATGGATTGAGGATACAGCTCAGTAGTGGAGCACTTGCAAAGTAATGTATGATGTACTGAGTTCAACCCTCAATACCATAAAAAGTAATTAAACAAATTAATAATAAAAAGAAAGCAGATCCCCCCAAAAGTTGCCCCCAGCAAAGAAGGATACTCCCCATTTGCCAGAAATGTTCAAGGAGAAGCTGAAATGCAACCAGTTCGGAGTCCTGAGGTTCCATGCCAGGCCCCACACCCCCAGCATAGCCAGCCTGGGGCACAGACACTGTCCCCTCCCCAGCCTGGGCACAGGAGGGGCCCCTTTGGCCTTGGGCCTCCCTCTTCTCCACCTTCTGCTGCTCCTCATTTACATAAATTATCTCTCTCCAATTATCCATCCAGCTGTCCCAACGGTGATCTGTGAATGAATTAAAAATGGAATATAATTTAATAATGGCTGATTAGAAGGAGATTAGTTGTTATATAAAAAGGAAAAGCCAAGAGCCAGCTAGTTGCCCTTAATCTGAGCCAATACCATCGTTATTCGGGAAAAGCTACCCTGGCCACCATCAGGCAAGGCAGACATGGGGGACAAGGGAGGGGGAGAGGCAAGGTGGGGCCAGACCACCCCAGAGAGAACGTGAGGGCACTGTGGTCCTGGAGTATGAGTCCCATCTTGCCTGTGTGGCCAGATGGCTCCTGTGACTCCCTTCCAAATGGGTTTGAGTGATTTCTGGGGTCCCTTCCTGCTCTAAATTCTATGTCCCTGCAAACCAAACCACTGAGATTTCCCAAGGCACCGCTCCCACAGGAGCCCCTGCCCAACCCTTGCTGGGCACAGGATGTAGGGGCTCAGGAGTGTGGTTCCCAGGACATGTGGAAGCTGGGGACACAGGCCACCTCCCAAAGAGATCTGCTTGTCTGGAGCATGGGGTCAGAGAAAAGATTGAGGTTTCTTGACCCAGAAAGGCTCTGTGAAAGAGGGGCTGGCTGAGACAGGACTGTGTGCCCAGGTGGACCCCTGGGCCCTTTTAACCTCAGTTTAGGACTGGGCCCAGTGGAGCGGACTTGTCCTGGAGACTCTCATTCATTCTTTCAGTCTCAGCTCAAGTGCACTTCCTGTAGGAAGCCTGCCCTGATCTCCCCAGCTTCGGAGCCTCCCTTATTGTTGTTGTTATTAGGTGCCCTCGAGTCGGTATCCAACTCATAGCGACCCTCATAGGGTTTTCATTGGCTGACTATTTCGGGATTGCCTTGGGAGTGGATTGCCAGGCCCTTCCCATTTTTGCAGTGCTGGGAATTGAACTCGGGACCTCAGAGACTGCAGCGCAGCACTCTACCAACTGAGCTAAATCCCAGCCCCTGGAGCCTCCCTAGTCTCCTATAATGCCCCGTGCGTTCTCTACCAGTACACTCAGCACATCTGCTTAGGTGACACTTTGGCCCCCAGGTGTTGGCTCCATGAGGGCAAGGGCAATGGTTTTTTCATCTCTGCATCACCAGTGTCAAGCATATCATTGAACAAAATGCCTCCAGTGATTGTCCTTGTGGAGGTTGAGCCTCCTTTCTGTGCTCCCAAAACACTGTGAAAATGCCCTCAAGAATAATGCCAGTCACTGATGTGCAGAGTCAGTCTGTCTGTCTAGAGAAGTAGTTTTGGATAAAGATGGGCAGAGGGAGACTGAGAAGTGCTTAAGAGGACAGACTGGAATCATACTGCCAGGCTGTGAGCTCCAGGTCCACTGCCTACTACTGTGTGACCTGCGGCACGGTGCTGCTCTCTCTGTGCCTGTTTGCTCTTGTATGCAATGTATATTTGTAATAATAGTCCCTACCTCTTTTATTTGCAGTGCTGGGAATCAAATCCAGGGCCACACACATGCCAGGCTCTACCATTTTGCTACCTCCCCTGCCTTCTCCTAGGGTTTTATGAGGATTCAGTGGGAGAATCAAGGAAAAGCACCCAGTACTCTGTCAGCAGAGTGAGTGCTTAGTAAGCACCGCACTTTCATAGTGCATATCATAGTGTTTGCTGCTTAACCTCTGCCCACTACCAGTTGTGGGCAGTCTGAGGAGAGGAACTGGCCTTTTCCTCTTAGTGTTGACAGTGCCAGATGGGTGGACGGACCCACACAGGGCTCTCTAACGAGACCTAGCTGCCACTTTCACACCAAAGGGATAAAAGGGCAGTACGAGCATGGCTCGTCCAACACTGGCCCTCCCTGGAGAGGCTCACAGCTATGGGTTGTGACATGCCCATAAGGGGATCTGACCCCAGACGCTCAGGTCTGGCAGTGTGTCCTGTGTGGCCAATGGGAGATGTTGTCAGCCAGGACTAAGCATGCACAGAGGAATGGAGGAGCAGGTCACCAGAAGAGGTGGGTGCACTGACCAGGCGAAGGCCAAAGAGCCCTCTCTAGTAGTTGACTCAGTCATCTGGGCTACCATGGATTGCACATCAAGGCAAATGGTCTGCATTACTGGAGGCTGAGAAGGAATGGGATGGATACCAGGGAAGGCCCTACTTTCCCAAAATATGAGGATGTACAAAGAGTGTGTACAGTGTTTATTGATTGGCTAACTGAGCTGATCCAGATTTTTCCAAACTTTCCTAGTCATGAAAATCTTCACTTATATTTAGGAGGCCTAAGAATCTGTACACAGTCATCCCTCAGTATCCATGGGGATTGGTTCTAGGACATCCCTTAATACCAAAATTAGTGGATGCTCCAGACCTTATATAAAATGGCATAATATTTGCATATAACCTATGTACATTCTCCCAAATACTTTAAACAATTTTTAGATTACTTATAATAACTATTATTAAGTGCCATCCAGTCGTGTCCAACTCATAGTGACCCTCATAGGATTTTCAATGTCTGGTTGTTTTGAGATTGTTTTGGGAGTTGACTGCCACATCCTTCTCCCATTTTTGCGATGTTGGGGATCAAACCCAGAATCTCAGAAAGTGCGATGTAAATGATATGTAAATAGTCATTACACTGCATGTTTTAGGGAATGATGACAAGAAAAAAGTCTAGACATATTCAGTTAAGATGCAGTTTTTTCCTGCATATTTTCTATCCATTGTTGGTTGAACTCATGAATGCAGAACCCACAGATAGAGAAGACCAATGTATTTGACAAGAACCCTAGGCGAGTCTTGGACACGTGAGATTTCCACCCCACCACATCCCACTCCTTTGGCCTGGGAGCTGCCCTCTGAGAACAGGGGCTGACTGGTGACTGCCCTTTCCCAGCACCCTCTCATACCTGTCCCCATCCTCCCACCCAGCCCAGCCTCAGCCCAGTCACTCTCAGGATGATGTCCTGAGATGCACAGAGCACATCCGTCCATACTGCAGCAGGGGGAGGCCTCGCAGGCAAGGCCAGGCTGTGGGATAATTTGATATTCAAATCCTGGCAAAGACCTGCTTCAAATTGCTACAAATTAAGCTGATTTTGCCCCTCTGGATGAAGGATTTGCTCCTGTGGATCAGCCTTCCCAGGACTTGATGAGGTCAGGATTAGAGAAGGAGGGATGGAGAAAGAGCCCAAGGCAGCGAGATTGGAGGGCAAGAGAGTTGAAGGGAGGGGGCAACCCAGACCCTGGAATTAGGGAAGATTCCCAGGGCCTCAGAAGTCACCTCTACCTGGGGATGGCAGGGCCTCTGGGCTCCAAACGGGTCAGCTTCATCCCCCAGACTTCCAAGAGAGCCCTGCGCTGTACTGTTCCCAAGGTTGTGTATGGAATTCATCAAGTCTGCCCAAGCCCCTGTGAGTCAGGGAAGAACCCATCACCCCATTTCACTGATGAGGAAATGGAGGTATGAGAAACGAGAGGGGGCTCCACTGACCAAAGCAAAATGGACCTAACCACAGTCACTATGTGACCTTGAGCCAGTGACCTCTCTGAGCCTCCTTGGAAGGATTATTGGCAGGACACACACAGTGCCAGGCACAAGGCAAAGCCTCCATAGTCACTCGCCAATGTTCTAGGCAAAGCCTGAAGCTGGGAAGCGGCTGTACAGGGATCAGAACCCCAGACACTCTGGGCTTCATTCCCTCAAGGAAAGTCAGTCCCCTGCCTTCTCCTGACTCTACCTCCTCCTGAGGACCCCTCCTCCCTGGCAGAACCTCATTTCCATCTGTTTGATCAGGGCCTGTACTGTATATTGCAGCAATTTTGAATTGCACCATTAAAGATTTTATGCTGGAGACGTTAAAATTAAAAAGATCTATGTGCAAAGAGTCACAACGAATTTAATCAACTTGATTTAATAGAAAACAGCAAATGGAATTTATGATGCTCCAAAAGACAAGGGATTTTTTTCCAACAAAAAAATAATAAAAAGCACTTTGTGGAAAGCAGAAAGTGGAGGGGGGTGCTCCCCATCCGAGAGTTTATCAGAACCTAATCCGCAGCGAACAACCCTAGTCAGGGCTGTTTGCCTGCTAATCCCAGCTGCCATTAAAATATTAAAGATAAATCTAATCGTCTCTTTATCCAAAATAAGCGACTTTTGTGTGGGGAGAAAACGTCTAACCCTTTGGGAGGAGAATTAGTCCTAATGCATCAAATGGAATTCGGTCCAGGCTGGGGCAAAATAGGGTTTAGAGGCAAATGAGACGGTAATAGAAATAAAACCCAGAATAACAAATTAAAAACCCTCATTTACACGAATTAAAGCAGCTCACAAAAGGGCTGGAGGCCCAGCCCTGCCCTCCTCGGCCCCTAGGCCTCTTCACCCCTCCCACGGTCTCAGCCCCCAGCTCATGTCACCCACCCACAGGTCGATGGAAGAAGCCAAGGCATGACCTCATCCTTTCCACCTCTGCCCCCCTTCCCAGATACTTAGGGGCAGAGGTGTGCAATGTGCCCTCTTCAAGCCCAGGCCAGGGCTGCATTTCTGGACCCAGGCTTCAGGCTCCTCCCCGCAGCCCTGTGTGGCCCTTCGGGGCAGACAGACCTGTGTTCTTACCCTAGTGTCGTCCCTCAATAATGAGGTTCTGGTTTAGTTTCTTAAACTCCTAGAGCCCCTGCTAGCTTGAGAGATGTAGAGATGAAGTAGCCAGTGTCCTCACACAGCCCCTGTCCCCAGCCTGGGCCCCTAGTGCTACTCCCTGGCCCATGACACTGAACTCTATGAGGCTACAACATACAGAAAGTCCCAGCAGGGGTCCTTGGTCCATGCTGACCGCTTAACAGCGAGCTCTCACTTAAGGTTCCCCTCAAGATGTCTCAGACACAAAGGCACCCAGAGGAAGCCAGGCCTCTGCCCCTAGGAAGAAGGAAAGCTTAGCAGTGGGCCAGCTGGGGAGCAAAGTGGGCAGACAGTGGCCATTTTGAGTATTGGTGGGGTCAGCCCTGGGTGGTCACTCACAGGGGCTGAGGCTGCCCTGGATGAGTAGGCTTCTCATTAAGTAGCCCTGGCTCCCAGGGTTGCCTCAGGGTTAACTTTGTGGCTCCCGCTTTGTACCCCACTCCCACCTGAGGACACGCTCCCCCCATACACCTTGTGGTGAAGGTCTGAGTTCCCTCACAGTAACACCATCCTCTCTGCCTTTGTGGCTGGATGCTTCTCAAAGCAGACACACACACACCCAGAAGGTGGGAGGAGCCCTCTGTGAGCCACCACAGGTTCACACAGGCTTGGCACAGACACATGTGACAAACCCCTTCCTGAAAGCAGGAAGGCAGAGGGAGAGGGTGAGGAGGGGACCTTTGTCCTCTAGAAACCCCTCCCCAGCCTACTGAAGTGCCCATGCCAGGAGGGCTGGAAAGCACCTCTGACCTCCCAAGCCTTCTTAACAAATCTGCTGGAACAGGAAACGCAGGCTGACAGCAGTTTATTTTGGGATATTAAGGGGAATTGGATTGTGGGGCTAACCCTGCCCCTAGCTGGGTTTCGGCATTCAGGTGGCCTCCTCCTGTTGGTGCCTCCAACAGTCTCTCCTTCCTCTAGGGAGGGCAGCGAGGGGGTCTCCCCTCCCACCTTCAACATCTCCCCCTGAATGGCCCCAGCCCTAGGTTATGACAAGTGAGGATTCTAGACCAAGAGGATATTGGAGCCAGGTAGCGAATATTCCTTGCCTTGAGGGAGTGGGCAGCCTTCTCCCCAGGATGGCGAAGGGGAAGCAGGAGGTGTCGAGGTGGGGCTATTTCCAGAGGGATAGCCTAAAGCCAGAAGTTGGGGGTCTATTGCTTCAGACTGACAGGTGGGGAGCCCATGAGCATCCTAGCATCATTGTCCAGCCCTGCCCCTGCCTCACCTAGGGAATTTCCCCTGCCTGCCCCATATAAAAAGGGCAGGTGGGTTGCCATGGCACACACCTATAATCCCAGCTACTAAGAGGCTGCGGGAGATGGCAGATTGGAGGTCAGCCTGGGTGACTTAGAGAGACCTCGTCTCGAGAGTAAAAGGGAAAATTGAGGCACAGAGGCTAGGTTGTTAGGTTACATAGCTAGGAGGTGGTAGATGGGGAATGGAGCCCAGGAATGTGACATAAGACAGTATCCTCAACCACTATACCACACTGCCTTGTTGGTGATCCTGGCCTGGAGGGGTGGAGGGGAGAATGGAAGGCAGGAAGAGGCAGCACCAGGATGTGCCAGGCCCTGTCTGCATTCCTTGTCTCCATCCATGTCCCTGAGTCCTCTCAACCCTCCTGCAGAATGGGTTCTCTCCATCTTGCAGAAGAAAAAGCTGGAACTTGAAGAAGTTAAGGGGCCCCCTTTCTCTACCTTTGTTCACATTACAGGCCTTTCTAGGAAACCCTGTCTCCTGCCTCCTCCTAACACTTTGCCCATCAGTCTTCACATGCAAAGAGGTCCTAGGGGCAGCATTCCAGGACATTCCCTTTCCCAGTCCCTGGCCCCAGCCCTCCTTTCCCACAACACCAGGCTTCCTGTCTCTTTTCCTGACTTAAGTCCTCCTAGAACACTCTATTTGTAGCCCACCCCAGTCCTGCCCTTCACCGCACACTGGGCCCTATGATCTGTCCCTGGTCAGCAGCTGAGCTCTGTAAGACAGGGACCCTACTGTAAGACACACCACCTCCAGACCACTCCAGTGCAAGGGCTCAGTGAGGCTCAGAGGGAGGCAGATAGTTCTGAGGCTGGAATCTGCCTGTCTTTGCTTGAAGGGTGTTGTGCTTGAGCAGGGAGCATCCATAGAAAGGAAAACAGGGATGCCAGGTATGGTGGTGCACACCTGTAATCCCAGGGACTCAGGAGACTGAGGCAGGAGGATTGCAAATTTAAGGCCAGAGGCATCCTGGGTAACTTAGGGGACCTTGTCTCAAGGTAAAAAATAAAAAAGTGAGGCTGGGGGTGCAGCCCAGTGGTAGAACACTTGCAAAGAATGTGCGAGGCCCTGGGTTCAATATTCCAGTACCATTGAAAAGAAGAAGAAGAAAATAGGGTATCATTTAGAAAAGATGTGGAAAAATATCTACATAGGAAGATGTTTGTGTATATTACAATGTATTCTGGATAGAAAAAAGTTTACGAAACAGTACACTGTGGAATCCTATCTTTAGAAATATAAGTACTCACCAGCTATGGCAGCACACACCTGTAATCTCAGCACTCAAAAAACTGAGGCAGGAGGATGGTGCATTCGAGGCTAGCCTGGGCTACATAGTGAGACTCTGTCTCAAAACCAAACAAAATAAATATGAGTACATACATGTTTAGAAAGCAGCCAAACAATAAACAACCCAAAATTTTAATGGTGGTTATCATCAAGTGACTTTAATGTTTTTCTTTTTGTTTATCAATATTTCCTTACTTTTCACCATGAACATGTATTATTCACACAGTTGTTGTTGGGTGCTGTCGAGTTGTGTCCGACTCATAGAGACCCTCATAGGGTTTTCAATGGCTGATTGTTTCGGGATTGCCTTGGGAGTGGATCGCCACATCCTTCTCCCATTTTTGTGGTGCTGGAAATCGAACTCGGACCTCAGAGACTAGAGTGGCACTCTACCAACTGAGCTAAATCCCAGCCCCATTCACGCAGTAGTAATAATAATAATAAACCTTGTTCAGCAACTACTCATACAGTAGAAGTAATAATAATAATTAAGGTGGTTCAGCATGAGAGTCCCTGACAAGGTACCCCGCAGATTCTTGGTGACTCACCTCATCAGCCACTGGCAGTGAACTTGGGTGTTGTCAGTACTGAACCTTGTCTGAGCCCCAGAAGGCTGGGGACTGGGAGGAGGTAAGCCCTAGACAGAAAATGGGGTGAGCAGAGAGCCCTGGGAGGCTCTGGGCCATTGGTTGCCCCTGGAAGCATCAGAAGCAGCCCTGGAGTGGAGAGGGGTTGGAGAATGGGGCTCAGCAGTGGGGCACTGGATGGAACAAGAAGACAGAGAGAGGCCTGGGGTACAAACCATACACAGAGGTGCCTTGTGGGAAAAGGCAGGAGTTCAAAGCCAGTGAGCAACAAGAGGATTTTGCATCCTTGGTTGAGGCGCTGGAAGAGAGAGGGGAATGATCCTTAGTTAGGATGAGCATCCAGAAGCCCAGGGCCTGGACAGGGCTGAGAACAAATGGGCTCTGAAAAGAAGGGATTTATGGGGCTGCTGAGGGAGGCTCTACGTAGAGGCTGGGTGGGCTTGCCAAGAAGCGATGCTCAGGGCTGGGGTGTGGCTCAGCACCAGAGGGCTTGCCAGGTGTGCCTGAGGCTCTGGATTCACCTACCATACTGCAAACGAAAGAGGGAGCAGGAGAAAGGGGGAGGGGAAGGTGCATAGAGGTCCATCTTCTGTACATCCACTTGGTCTGCTTTTCTCCAGCATCTTCATAACCAGCCTGGGAACAGAGTAGGTTTCCTGAGGTTACCAGGTTAGTTGAGGACACTGAGCTCCTCTGGGGAAGGCCACCAAAACTTGGAGTGCCCTCATCTTGGATTCAAACAGCATCTTTGCCACTCACTTCTCTGTGGCCTTAGACAAGCCTCATACCCTGCCTGAATATGGGGTGGGATTTGCAGGACCCCAATCCTGAGGAACCCTGGTTTCGAGCCTATCGAGCATGCCTCGAGTCCTGTTAAGGGACAGGCCAGGAGATCTGGATAGCCTCGATCGGAAATGGCTTCTTGGGGCTTGAAGACAACTCCCTTGGCCTGGAGGTTAGAAGCCAAGATGGCACTCCCTGGATGTCTCCTGGGTGTGGCCCCCACCAAATTCTTGCAACAATATTCCTTCCCATTGGCTAATGGTACAATCTAATGCTCCAGGAAAGCAACTGCTTAAAAGACTGCCCCACAGAAATAATGCTGACTTACCTCCCTGAAGGTGTCCCGGAGTGGGTGTGTGTCTCTGTTCAGTCTCACCCACAGCGGCTTCGCAGGACCCTGTCTCCCTCAGTGGCCACCGGGCCGGGAGATCCCCACACCTGACCCTTCTTTAAGATGGGAATTATGGCAGATAACATGTAGATTTAGTTAAGATCTTCTTTAGCTGCAGGTGACAGAAACCTAACTTGAACTGATGGAGAATACTGGGATGTGAGGGAGCAACAGGGGCCAGGGCAGGAACATGCCCTTGAACCTCAGCAGCAATGGGATAAGGGACTCACATGGCGTCCAGCTCTTCTTCCCACCCCAGTTCTCTGGGCATGGGCTTGCTCCAGAAATGGCTGCTGACAACTCCCAGGTGGTTAGGTTCCATCTTCAGCCATCAGTTAAAGGTTATAGCCAAACCTCAGTCCCAAATCTAGAAATCCAGAAAAGGACTCACCGGCTTAAGCCAGGGCAGGTGCCACTTGCACGCCTAATTTCATCTCAGCATCTCCCTCTGAGCACTCAAACTGATGTAGTTCTATTGCTACAATACCTAATCCATCCATTCAAATACTGATGACACAATTCACTAGCTGCCTGACTGTGACCACGCTGTGATTCAGTTTCCTCATCTTTAAGAAGAAGACAGCAGAAGCACCCACCTCTCAGGTTATCTGTAAATATTAAATAAGGTAATCCATGAAGAGTGCTGAGCAAGATGCCCGGCACATAGTAAGCACTTGGTACCTTTTTTTGTTTTGTTTTGAGACGAGGTCTCGCTATGTAGCCCTAGCTGGCCTAGAACTCATTATGTAGCTCAGGTTGGCATAAAACTTGTAGTAATCCTCCTGCCTCAGCCTCCCTAGGGCTGGATCACAGGTCAATATGTATTAATCAAGATTGCCAGAGGTGGTTTTAAATCTTGACATGTAAATGCAAGCTATACGTAAATGCTAGGTAGTAAAATGCCAAGTCAACAAGAATAAATCTCAGGTGGATCTTTCTAATACAGGAGAATGAGAAAGGTGGGCAAATGTGTTGCAACTGTGGAAAAGTACAAGGTAGAAAAAATAACTAAAGCTTGCAAATAAGATGGTTGCAATTTTCTGAGTCATTTTATATAACCAGAAACAGATGACTGCCTTCCATATGGTCCTTCACATCTTCTGAGCACTTTCAGGTATATTTCTCTCCCAGAATGCTCTAAGAAAGCGAGGGCAGACATCACCATCCCCTTTTTTACTTTTTACTTTGAGACAAGGTCTAAGTTGTACAGGCTGCCTCTGGCCTTGAACCTGTGATCCTCCTTCCTCAGGCTCCCGAGTCACTGGGATTATCGGCAAGTGCTACTCACTGGACTGACCATCCCCATTTTTACAGATATGGGAAATGAGGCACAGAAGAGCTGAAAGACTCAATCCTCAAGACACCACAAGTAAGTACTGGAGGCAGATCACACCATATTCATAACTCTCTCTAGGCAAAGAATGCTGGACGTCATAGAAAAAGGCCCCAAAACTAGAAATAAGGAGTTCCCCCCAGCAAAATCAAGGCTGTGGGACCTTGTTGGGACCTAGACCACTGAAAAATCTACTTTAATGAGCCATCACGTAAGACACTGGCTAAGGACATCTAGATGTCCATGAAGAGAAAAGGAGCAGGTGAGGATGAAGTTCTATGAAGTTGGAGAGGAAAGATGGGGCCTAAGGGAGACAGCTAGGACCTGGGGAAAACTAGGTCTCTGCTAATACAGCAGCTCTTCAATTTTCCCTCATTCATGACCTTTGACTTCAAATGATTCTCTATGGTATCAGTGAGGAATTGCTCGTGGCTTCTAGTAGCAGGAGGCTTAAATGCTGACTTCATTAGGGCAGCTCCAGGGCTGAAATGGTGGCTTGTGGACCCATAGTTCTGTCCTTCTCTCTATTTTCTTAATGCTGGCTTCCATATCCAAGGTCATCTCAAATTCCAAAACAGCTGCTGAAGCTCTAGCCATCCTGTGTTTCAGGCAGGAAGCTGGAAGAAAGTTGGAAAGAGGAAAAAAGGTGTGTGCTAAATGTCTTAAACTCCTCTAGCTGCACAGGAAGCTGGGAAAGGTAGTCTTTTATTCCTAAGAATATCACCATTCTTGATAAAATTAGGGTTCTGACACTAAAGGAAGAAGGAAAGAATGGAAACAGGGTAGACAACCATTAATCTCAGCCATATCTATAGAATCTACAGAGATCTCTCTCCAAAACCCTTCTCTCTGCAACTCCATGGTAATTGTAGCTCAAATTTGGGTCCAATTAGATGATATTGGGAAATAAATGTTCCCTGCTTGAATTTTGGGGTAGAATTAGGTAGTACCCTTATATCTTCTAATAGTCAGGGTTCTGGGTTATAAACTCTGCCTGACCCAAAAAAAAAAAAAAAAGAATTTACTAGAAAAATACTGTTAAGTTCAGAGATTATTCAGGCGGTATGGGTTACAGAATCAATGCCCAAAATCTCACTGTAGTTCTGGTCTGGTAAAGAAGCCACTGTGGTTATTATCACCTCCACTGGACCCTTGGCAGGTGCCAGAGCTCCCACTGCTGCCTCCACCAACACTAGGCATGGAATTCTCCCTCTTTTTCCCCCAAGAAAGGGTCTTGCTATGTATCCCAGCTAGCCTTGAACTTGTGGTCTCCTGCCTCCACCTCTCAAGTGCCAGGATTATAGGCATGTGCCATTGCCTCCAGTTTGGTCATAGAATCTGTTGCTAACTTATTGCCCTACAGCTTGAATCTTCTGCAGTCACCACTGCTGCCACAGAAGGTCTCCACAGAACTTGCATCTTTGTAGCACTGGGTCCCAATTCAAAGCCCAGAATAGTTGCTTCTGATTGGTAGAGCCCAAGTCACAAGGCCTTGTACTATCTGCAAGGGAAGCTGGGAAAGCAAATGTCTAGAATTGCCAGTTTCATTGCAGAATAGGAGCTACGTCTTCCACCAGGATTCATAAGTAGTGGAATTTCCAAATAGGAATTAGGTTCAGATGTTAGATGACACATAAAATAATACATGCCCATTATAGAACTTTACAACATTTTTTAATGCCATCCTTATAATAATTCTATGAAAAACTGAAAGTTCAAAGACTGAAGTAACTTGCCAAAGTCATGCAATTAGTAAAGAAAGGCCAAGTTACCTCAGCAGGCCAATAAGTAAGGAATCTAGTTTCTTCTTGGGATCAGATCCTGGTGGTGCCTCTGCAGCTGCATCCTTTTCCTTTCCTTGATTGGATAGCTCATGACCTGGATTCTTTTTCTCCCCTGCCTCCTAGGTCTCTGGAGAAGCTACCCTCAAGGACACATGCTCTATGCCTTCCTAACATTCTCCTGCCTTTCCATTTCCATTCATTTATAACTGCTTGAAGTCAGTGGCTGCTGTGGGCTGCTCACTTGCCTATCTTCTGATCCTGCTTGAATCCTAGCCTCACCTCTGGTTTTGACACAGATGGAAACTAAACTTCTGGGCTCAGGAAGAGAAACCGCAGGGACCCTTGACTTAGGAGAAACCTTGAGGCTGATGTGGGTGCTGCTGGGACTCTATGGGGAAGACACAGAAGTGACCTTCAGGAAGCCTTTTGGCTCCAAGACCTCTGAGCTGCAGACTATGACTCCTATTCCATTTTGGGAGAACACTTGGAATTTTCAAATTTCTTTTGTGTGAACCTCAATCCATCCTCTTCTGTCCATTTCCACTGCTACTATCCACCCCTAAACCACTGCTGTCTCTCATTTAGACCACATAGAAGCCTCCTAACTGGTTCCCTATTTCACAACTGCCAGCAGCTTCCCTTCCTTTTGGGGATAACAACCAAAGTCCTTTCCCTGGCCCTTGAGTCCCTGTAGGCCCTGATCCCCAATGGCCCTACTGAGCTCCTTTCAAGGGTTACTCACTTTTTATCCCTCCCTTCTAGCTTCTTGTCTCCTTGCCGATCCTAAGAAACACTCACTCACCTAGTTTCTCCCCAGAATGTGCACATTTATTATTCCCCCCACTATGGGTTACAAATGGTTTGAGTGTATCTCACAAGGGTTCATATGTTGCAAGCTTAGTCCCTAGTGTGGCAATGTTGGGATATGGTGGGATCTTTAAGAGATGGGGCCTAGGGAAAGGTAATCAGGTGTTTGAAAACACTATCCTCCAAAGAAATTAATTCTGGTCTCCGTGCTACCCACTATGAGGTCCTCACTGGAAATTGAAAAAGAGAGGCACCCAATCTAGGACTTTTAGCTTCCAAAATTGTGAGTTATAAAAATCTCTTTTCTCTAGGCATTACCCAGCCTCAAGTATTTTGTCATAGCAATGGAAAATGAATAACATACCCCCTAACCCTGTCACCTGCCCTTGTTCCCCAAATGGCTGACTTCTCACCACTCAGGTCTCTGCCTAGCACTGACTTCTCCTGTCCAACATCCAAATAAGCCTCTCCCACAGTCATTCTGTTGCCCTTCACTCTGCCTGCTTTTCTCCTCAGTACTTTTTACCTTCTTAAATGATCATGCTTGGGCTAGGTACATGGCTGAGTGGTGAAGTTTGTACTTTGTGTGCAACAGGCCCTGTGTTCAATCACCAACACCAGAAAATAAAAACAAACAAACAAACAAGCAAAAAAGATCTTCCTTCTTTCTTTATATCTCTCACAACTAGAATATAAATTCCATAAAAACAAGAGTGCACTTGATAGTATTCAGAGGTGGTGGAAGCTTCAAGAAGTGGAGCCTAGTGGATGTTGTTAAGTCACTGGGGGCATGCACTCAAAGGGGATTGTGGAACACTGCTCTCTTCCTTTCTTTTTTACTTCCTGGCCACCGTGAAGGAGCAGGTTCCTCAGGTGTGTGCTCATATGATGTGCTGCCTTACCATAGGCCCCAAAGCAATGGGCCAACCAGTCATGGACAAAGCCTCCAAAACTGTGAGCCAAAGTGAGACTTTCTTCTTTTTAAGTTGATTATCTCAAGTATTTTGTTACAGTAATGGAAAGCTGGCTAACACAAGGGGGTTTTGCTTTTATTTACACCACAGTGTTTGTCTCTCTCTCTCTCTCTCTCTCTCTCTTTCTCTCTCTCTCTCTCTCTCTCTCTCTCTCTCTCTCTGTGTGTGTGTATGTGTGTGTGTGTGTGTGTGTCTTTGATACAGGTCTCACCATATAGCCTAGGATGGCTTGTACCTCACTATTTTTCCCAGGCTTGCCTAGAACTCATGTTCCTCATCCCTCCACTTCCAAGTGCTGGATTACAGGTATGCACTACCACACCCAGCTTCACCATAATATTCTTGCCAACAAGAACAGAATCTAGCAGATAGTAGGTGCTCAATAAATATCTTTTGAAAGAATAAATGCATGACTAGATTGTCTTATAACAGTCCTGAGAGGAAAAAAGAACAAACCCCCTCTCTGGAAGTGAGGAAAGTGGTCATTTTCACCATCTAGGACAGAAGGCAGGCAGCAAGCTGGTAACAGAGCAAGTCCTCTTTGCCTTGCTTCTTTCCATTGTTCCCCCTGCCGGTAGGTGAGCGGACAGAAGAGCCTGGGTCATGTGTGGGTAGGGTGTTTCTCTCTTCCTTTGAGAGGCTAATACCAGGTTAATGCCAGACAGGAAGGGTACAGGGGTGGGTGGGTGGCTGAAAACTGCTGGGATGAAACCCTCGGGTCAGTTACAGGTGCCATCTGGCAGGTGACTGACAGGAGACAGGGGCTTCTCAAGGCTGGCTGGAGTCATTACCAACAGCCTGTTCCTTTCCTCCCACCCCCAAGAAAACTCTAAAAGGTATGGCTTACTCTTTGGGCCTGTGGGAAACTAGGAGGAAAAAATGGACCCAGTATTTGAGGCAAGATGTTCTTATCAGCCCTTCATTCTAAAGAATCAGCCTCGCCTTGGCCTAAGCAGCCCTTCCCAGCCTCTACAGGTTCCTCTTCCTTTCTCCTCTCCCATGCTTGTGGAGAAGGATGGCAGCTCAAGCATTTTGTGGACCCTGCTTGCCTGCCTAAACCCAAGATCCCTTCCTCCACTTGAGGCTCTGGCTTCAGCTTCAAAAAAACAAGGATGCAGCCGGGCATTGTGACACAGCCTGTAATTCCAGCACTTGGAAGCCTGAGGCAGGAGGAGCAAGAGTTCAAGAGCAGCTTGGGTTACATAGTGTGACCTTGTCTCAAAAAAACAAAACAAAACAAAACAAAAACAAATAAATAAAAAGAAATCACAAATCAAAAAAAAAAAAAAAAAAAGGCAAGAATGTAGTAGATTTGGCCTCCAACTTGGCCCTTGGCAGCTGTGTGGTCTTCAGGAGGTCGCCCAGCCACTCTGAGGCTGCTTCCTCATTTAAAAAGTGATATACATCTTTCAAGGTAGTTGGAAAGAGGCACTGAGACAATGTCAAGAAGTCCAGAACTTAATAAATGGTCAGTGTGTGTGAGTTATATGTGAATCAAAATCCCTCTTGAAGGGGCCAGAGATGCAACTCAGTGGTAGAGCACTTTCCTAGTATGTGCAAGACCCTGGGTTCAGCCCCCAGTACTGCTAAAAGCAAAGCAAAACAAAACAAACAAACAGAAACCCCCTGTCCTGGCATCAGCCTCTTTACTGAACAAAGGGAGCAGAATATCTGGCCCAATGCCTGATGACAGGAGGAGGAGAGAGCAGGGCCAGACGTCTCTTGAGACTCCCTAGGGAAAGCTGTCCAGCACAATGAAAGATAAAATTTACCCCCTAGGGTTAAGCCCAAAATACACAAGAGCATATAAAAAAGTGAAACACAGTCATGGGTGAGAGGTTCATAATGGAATTATTGATTCAAACACAGATCCTTTCTCTTCCATGCATTTTCCATTCTCTCCCCAAAATGTGCTGCTGATGGCTGGGTAGTAACTCAGGAAGGCAGTAGCAGGGGAGAAAGATTTGACTGCAGCTGGAGCTAAAAATGATTGGCACTGGGGCAGAGGAGAGAGATGGAGTTCTTCCTCTCCCCTGATGTCCTCCTTCAAGCTTTGGTATCATTTTTGTAACAAGACACTCAGCTAGAGAGGTAGAGTAGATTAAATGTGATAAGAGGAATGAAGCATGGTAGCACATGCCTGTAAGTCCAGTGACTCAGGAGGCAGAAACAGGAGGATTGGAAGTTAGAAGCTAGAGGCAGCAAGACCTTGTCTCAAGATAATAATAATAGTAGTAGTAGTAGTAGTAGTAGTAGTAGTAGTAATAATAATAATAATAAGAAGAAGAAGAAGAAGAAGAAGAGGAAGAAGAAGAAGGAGAAAAATAATAAACAAAACAAAAATAAATGTGATAAGAGTCTGGCTGCCATTAATAACAGTAGCAAGGATCATGATGTATTGAGTCCCTGGGGTCAGGCACCATGCTAAGTGCTTTATGACCACCTTCTTCAACTACTGGCTTTTATTCCATGAAGGCTAGGGTTAGATCTGTCTTGTTCCTTGCCATATTGCCAATCCCAAGTACAGTATCTTCTTGTATAATGTACTCATGATGGACAATCCCGGGGGCCTTATTCTGCAGCCTCATTATGTACACACATGACATAGCCTTATTCAGTTTGTGGTACTGTGCATTTCTAATCTTCATGACAATCTGAGGGGTGGGTACCATCAGTATCCCATTTTACCAGTAAGGAAAATGAGGCACAGATAGGTTGGATAGCTTTTCTAAAGTTATAAATTATGTGATAGAGCAGGAGTCTGAACCCAGGAAGTCTGGCTCTGGAGTCCATGCCCGTCACTGCTGTGCTAACTCAGGGTCAGGGGATGCCCACACCCCTGGTACAGGCTGTTTTATAGGTAAAGCAGTTGCCACTGCGAGAGAAATTAAATAGTCTGGTCAAAGCAAACCCAGTATTTGGATCCAATGTGACTGAGCTAAATGCCTCTGAAAGGAAACTTCACTTCTCCCCACTCCTGGAACAAGTTTTGGGGACCACTTTTTCCTGTGGGTATTTCTCATACTCCACAGTTGTCTTGAGTCTCCATCTGGCCCCAGCTGGGCAGCTGTGGAGCAGTAACAGTGACACCCTCAAAGCTCAGAGACAGCATCCCTGGCGAGAAGTCAGCAGAGAAGTCTGGTTCCCAGGGTAATCCTGGCTTCAGGCTGAGGCCGGATCCTCCCTCCACTTGCAGCCTCAGAGGTCTCAGACAGCCCATGTTCCCAGCTTCCTAGGACAGAATAGTGGCTGCCTCCTTGGGATTGGGGACTGCCAGTTTCAGACACAGGGATTGGTCAAGAGATTTTTCATCCTCATCTCCTAGCAAGAGCTGACTTCATCACTCACACGCTTGTTTTCCATCACTCATGTCCTTGCCCATCATCTGGCATCTGGCTCATCGTGGCTGTCTCATGACAAGTCAGAGACATGACACATATCATTAACATAACATCCCCATCCATCCTCCCAGGGTAGGTGGGCATAGAGAGGAGGCCGAGAGCAGGCTGATATCAAAAGAGGACAGCTTCTGACATCAGACATTAGAGGTTGAGTTTGGCCTCTGCTACTTACTCATTAGGGAACCTTTTGGGAAACCTAAATTTCTGTATCCACTAAAAAGGTATAGAAATTCCTCTCTGGTAGGCAAGGACATTGCATTGTACAACTTCAGGGGGCACCACTTACATTGTTGTCTATATGAGTGTTGCCACTTGGAACCCAATTCCATAGGCCACAAGATGAAGGCTGCCTTGAGATTGCAGATCCCTGTTCCTGTACCTTGCAAGTGAGAATTGCTAAGCCAGCTTTCACATGGGCACCCATAGGGCTGTTGTGAGGACCAGAGATTATACTAAGTAAATGGGCTAAGACTATGTAGGTGTATAGCAGGCTTGGCATTATGATGGGATAAGGAGGCAGCCCTTGGAATGAATAGCATACCTCTCCCAGATACCTCCCACACTAAGAGATGCCCCTGCTTAATTCCAGCTCTTGTGCTAGCCAGATTGGAGCAGTTAGAAACTCACCTGACAACAGCTCTGTTAGCAAGATGTGGTTTCCACATCCTATAGGGTTTTTCTTACCTCTTAGTCTGGCTCCATGGTAGTCAAAGGATATCAGACACCTTGGCAATGGATAAGGGAGAGTTAGAAGGTTTCATTCTATTTTAGGGGTTTGCAGGTGATTGGACAAGAAATTCTGAATGGAACCTCTTTCCAGCTTGGTTTTCCAGTCTCTGCCCAAAGCAACTAACCCTATCTTAATCTCCTCTCACAGGGTGTCTTTGATTCGAGAAACATTTATTAGCCAGGTGCCATGGTACACACCTGTAATTCCAGTGACTAGGGAGGCTGCCGCAGGAGGATCATGAGTTCAAGGCCAGAGGCAGCCTGCACAACTTAACAAGATACTGGTTCAAATTTTTTTAAATAATAATTAATAATAATAGTAATAATAATAATAATAATAAAGATATTTATTAAAATCTACTGCAGTGTAGACACAGTGTAAAGAGGAATCCCAAGATAAATAAGATAGTTCCCAGTTTCAAGGTTACAGAAGAGCTAGTGAGGTGGAATGCATATATGTGTTCACCTTTGCTTTCTGATGAATCCTCAAACAGGAGCATTGTGGAAAACCAGGAGCTCTGCAGGTGTTTCTCTTCTCTCCAGATGAAGGTCCCACCCTGCCTGAAGCAATGTCCTGCTGTCTCTTGGTGTTTTTCAACTGGCACCTCTGGCTGCCCTTTCACAGCTTCCGGAGCAGGAGGTGGTCAAAAGATCTCCATCAACTACGGAAAGCAGCTCCCTTTTTAATTGCCTCCCACCCACCGTCCTCCATCTCCCTCCACATCAACAATCTCAGCCTCTTCATTCTGTTTGCTCAATGAACTCTGAAGTTCATTAGAGCCCCTTGTCTTGTCTATCTGGTTTACTGAAGAACCCTTAGCTTGTAGTTAGAAAGTGCTCAATGCATATTACTTGGATGACTGATGGCAGAATAAATAAAGTCCTTAGGTAGAAGTTGGGCATACTTCATGCTTACTCTAGAATATCCAAAAGTCCATAGTTAGCACCATATGGTGGCCCATGCCTGAAATCCCAGCACTCAGGAGGCTGAGGCAGGATGATGGTGAGTTCAAGGCCAGCCTGGATTACATAGGGAGACCTTATCAAAAAACAAACAACAACAACCAAAAAAAAAAAAAAAAAAAAAAAAACAGGAAGAAGAAGGAGGAGGAGGAGGAGAAAGAGGAGGAGGAGGAGGAGCAACAGCTCTCATCCATGACTGTTCTCTAAAAGAAGATATCCAGCTCCTTTTTCCCACCAGAGACTCCTATTCCTGACTCCCCTTATTCATTCAGTCACTGGGCTGGTACCTATCAGCAGATCTTCTAAACTGGGCCTTGGGTCCTGTGCTGAGGAGATAATCTTTGACCAGGCCCTGCCCCCACATCTCCTTCTCCACACTTTGGTCCCTCCTTGAATCCCCATTACTACCACTAATGCAGTCCAGGGCCCTCCTGCCTCCCTTATTCCATCTTAGACAGAGGTCTCATATTTGGGATTCTTTGAGGCTGACCTGCATGAGAGTTAAGAGTCTCTAGCCTCTGCTCTTAGCTCATCCCCCCACCCCACCCCAGTGACCTGTCACAGCCAACCCTGGGAACAGGTCCCAGCTAAGCTGTGCTCAGAGCCTCTGCTTCCTGGAACAGCCCTGAAGCTTCTCATTTCACCTCTGCCCCTGGGGTCCCTGCCCAAGGGCATCCTGCAGAGCCCACCAGCACTCCAGCCCCGCAGTGCCCTGGCCCCTCCGAGCTGCCTGCTGCGGGAACTGCCAGCTTTTTGGAATTCCTAATCGCTCCTGGCCCCGGTGATTGGCTGTTCAGCTCTGACCCCACTTGGGCTGCAGCCTGGTTGGATAAAAAGGGAATCTCCTTGGGGCTCCAGAGCATTAGACACCGAGGGGGCACCTGGGACCAACTTCGAGAGGCGGGAAGCCCGGCGGGGGGGTGGGGTGGGGGAGCTGAAGACCTTCGGCCTCAGCCCCTCCAAAAAACTGGGAGATGACGGGCAAAGCGGGGGAAGCGCTGAGCAAGCCCAAATCCGAGACGGTGGCCAAGAGTACCTCGGGGAGCACCCCGGCCAGGTGCACAGGGTTTGGCATCCAGGAGATCCTGGGCTTGAACAAGGAGCCTCCCAGCTCCCACCCGCGGGCCGCCCTCGACGGCCTGGGTCCCGGGCACTTGCTGGCGGCGCGCTCTGTGCTCAGCCCCGCAGGAGTGGGTGGCATGGGGCTGCTGGGGCCCGGGGGGCTCCCCGGCTTCTACGCGCAACCCACCTTCCTGGAGGTGCTGTCCGACCCGCAGAGCGTCCACTTGCAGCCACTGGGCAGAGCATCGGGGCCGCTGGACACCAGCCAGACGGCCAGCTCGGGTAGGTGAGGGCGAGACCGCGCGGATGCCTGACTGCGGGCGAGAGCCAGCCGGGGGCCCCGCGCCGACGGCTCTCGCCTGCGGGACGAGGCCTCCTCGGGGCGGAAAAGTTCCTGCAGGCCACGGGTCTCAGCCGGGCCCGAACCCAGAGGGCCGGACGGTGGCACCTGGAGTTCTCCAGGTTTTGGCCTCAGCGTTTGCGGCCGCTGCTCAATTCTGGCATCTGGCAGGGCTCAGCCTCAGCTCTTCGCCGGGGCCCCACGGCACCCCGGGCGTGGGGTGTCAGAACCCGTGGCCCAGGGTCCCGGGCCAGCTGGGGGTCCCAGCTCCCCCGCTCCCCTGCGGCCTCAGCCTTGGCGAGGACTCGCGCCTGGAGCCGGATGCGGCTTGGTGCGCTGGAGGCCCAGGAAGCATTGCTCCGTTCTGGTGCCGGCCTCTGTCCAAAGTTGTCCTTTTCTTCCTCGTTTCTCCATTCAAATCCTTGCATTGCTCATTTTTGTTTTATTTTTCACCCTACCAACGCGGACAGCCAGGCCACCGCGGCAGCCGAGGCGGCCTCCATCCGATCCTACGTGAGCGCCGCAGTGTATCGGATCCGGTTCTTCTCCGGCTCCGAGACCCTAAACGACCGCGTCGCGCCCTCCCTGGGCCACTTTCCTGGCGACATGTCCTGGCCCTCTCTGCCCACCGGGTCTTGCGCGCTCTTGACAATTTCCCCGATTTTTCGTTTCCTCGTTATTATTTTTATTTGGAAGAGAAACGAAAAGTGGCGCGTCTTGGGCTCTCCGACATGGAGCGGGGGTGCATTGAGTGGGCCCCGCGAAAGGGACAGTGACCTGGCAGCTCCCAGCCCTCATCAGAGCCCAGATCCCCGCGACACGGCTCCACTCCTTAGGGCCAACTTTCCGGCCTGGGACACTAAGGGCTGCTGGCGCAGGGCAGGGCTCAGTGACCAGAGCGCGGCCGGGGGTCTCTGCGACCCCCTGAGCCTGCCTCGCTCTCCCACCATCTCTGCACGCAAGACCGCCGGGGCTTTTTCCTCTCATGCGACGAAATCCGTTCCAAATCTGCAGATTGAGGCGCCTACTTGGGTGGGGCCAGCCTGGGCTTGAGGATGAGGACCGCTGCCCGGGGCCTGCAGGGCTTCGCCGAAACCCGAAAACCGCAGGCCGGCGCTGCTAGCGGAGGGGACCCCGGGTAGGGCTCTAGCGGATTTGGGGCGCCGAGGTGTGCGCTCCTCATTCTGCAGCATGTCCCTTCGCCCGATTTTCAGATTCTGAAGATGTTTCCTCCAGTGATCGAAAAATGTCCAAGTCAGCTTTAAACCAGACCAAGAAACGGAAGAAGCGGAGACACAGGTAAGGCCCCCCGCGGCGCTGTCGAGCTGCTGCCCACCCACCCGCTCCGCAGTCCCTGTTCCCAGCGCTGGTCACGCAGACCCTGTTTTCACGGACCCGGGATGTGAGGCCCCGGGCCGCACCAGGGTGCAGAGACCGGCGTTGTGGGCAGGAACCTGCCCGGGGCCCTGGCGTCCAGCCTCACCAGGAGAGGACGATGAGCGGCCGCTGGAGCGGGCTGGCACCGTTTGGGCCCTTTCCTTCTTCTTCGGGAGAAAGGAAAGGTCCCAGCTTGGGCCGGAGCTGAGGGTTTGACGGCCCCCGAGTCTATGCTTCAGCACACTCCGAGGACCACGCAGACCCCGCGGCGGGCAGATAGCATCCCACCTCCCGCCCAAGCCAGTTAGCTCCTTGCCCCTGTTTTCCCCTGCGCCCATTGCTCTCCCTCCGTCCCTGTCCTTTCTGCCAACTCCCTAGCTTTCTGCTCCCATCATTCCCAAAGCTCCTGCGATATCTGCACTGATGGAACATTTTCTTTCGGCCTCTGTTCTTCTGTGTTTTTGTGCTTCTGAGGGGGCCGCTGTCCTTCCTTGAGCCTCACTTTCCTAGTCTGTAAAATGGGTAGGAGGAGGCTGGATGGTCCTGCCAGCCCCAGCTGGAGCGGGCTGGGCTGCATTGGAGTACAGATTAAAGAGAGAGTCGTTTCAAATATCTTTGAATACACATTGCTCGCACAAAGTTAAAATTATACAGGCCCTGAGAGATAGGTATGTTCTGAAAAGTAATGCACCCTTCCCCCGCCCGCGCTCCCGGACTGTCTTTCACTTTAGCTCCAGCACCAATGCTATCGGTTCCTGGTGGAAAGTCATGAGGAGATTTTTAAGGAAAGAAAGGAGCAAAATGAAAAAAAAAAATCTGCCTTTCTGCGAGTGCTGCACTTAGCTGCTGCCCCTGTGCTCCTCCGCGGGGCTCCACCAGCTCTGTCTTTGCCCCAATCCAGGTGCGGTGGCCACAGGGTCTCGCTGGCTCTTGGAGCATTTTTGCACTGAAGCTCTGCACGACTCCTAGTGCTGCCCCTGCCCCCCGCATTCTCTACTCTCCCCACAATTTGTTCTCAGCTTCTTTGCGTCCTCTCTCTCCGCGCTTTCCTGCGCTTCGCTCTTACTTAGCCCTCGGAAACTCCGCTATTGACCCCCATCTTTTAGAATAGTCCTTCCTGACTTCTTGGGGCTCGACATGTTCCGCATTGAAGGATGATGAACTTCCGCATGATTTTACGGATTTCAGTTCATTCCCTTCAGGCAGCTGTTCGCTTTAGTTCAGTTTGTTTTAAGTAATTAATTAATTAGTTTGTTTTGTGGTACTGGGGGCCTGAACCCAGGGCCTCGCTCATGTTTTGCAGGTGCTCCACCATTGATTTGCACCCCTATCTCCTTTTATATTTTTTAGCTTGAGACAGGGTCTCACTAGGTTACGCTGGCTGAGTTTATTTTAAACAGCAACCTTTTTAAAAAATTAGTCCTGTATCTGGTCCTGTACCTGTTTTTTATATTCATTCAACAAATATTCGTGGAAACAACTCTTATGCCCCCATCTCCTGCTGGTGCCAGGGTGCATAATCCTGTCAGACTCCCTAAGGAGGAACAGGGACGTGCAGGGAGGGCGCTGCTCTGGTCCTGTGGTGGAATAGGTGAGAGGGGTTCCCCTAGCATGGAGAGTCCTGGAAAAAGCATTCCGTGACCCTGGTTTCTGGAATGGCATCAGGACATCTCTCCGTGTGGCACTTAAAGCAATCCATGCCTAAGATCCCTAATGCTTGGTCCTCAACTGCCACCTTCCTCACTAGTGAAACTTTTGGAGTTTTGGTTGAGTGGTTGGGGGGATGCAGAACAGCAACTCACCAACACCAGAGCATTAGCCACCTTGGGTTTCTATTTCTGGTGCATGAATGGAGCAGATTATTGGAGAAGACAATGGCTGTTTATCACCACTGGATTTTTTTTTTAGTTAATGAAAAATACATTTTCCTGAGCTTTTCTGGTTTAGGGATATTTGAATAAGAGACCCTGGAATCTGGTGCTGAGGGATAGGCTTGTCTTTACTGCCTGCCCCCCAAACAAACTAGATTTAGCAGGGATTGGATGTGAAGTGGAGATGGAGCAGCGATGGTGACAGTCTCTGGGATTTACACCTTACAGAAATTTCAGCTCCTTTTTAGACAGGATACCATGAGAGCCAGGAGGCTCTGCCTTCAGCAAGGAGCAGGGGGTTGGATCACATGATAGGAGAAAATGGAACTCCCTGGAGAGAATGTCATCATCAACTCCTGGGCCAGGTCTGAGGCACGAATAAGGGAAGTTGGGGGGATTTGAGGTTCGTTTTTATTTTGTTTTCTTGAATGGGCTCTTCCAAGAGGAGGCAGACACTAATGTGTCTAAGTAATGTACAATCAGCTCTCCTCTTTGGCTTTGGCCAGGTCACACTAGCTGTGTGCCTCAGTTTCCTTGATTTTGAAAAGGACTTTTGCATGTCTTGATTGTTTATTTTGATGATTTGTTCAGAGGCCCTTCAGAAAGTAGCAAGAATGAAATAGACTGTAGCATATCTTCAAAATTCTGAAGAATTAAATTTCTATGTACAGAAGACTTCCCCACATCCCCACAAGAGAATAGACGAAACGATTTAGAATCAAACCAGTCATTTTCTATAAAGAGCACAATCTTTCTTCCTCACCCCCCCCCCATTTTCCTCTAAGAGATTAAGGTCCACACAGCACAACAAACGTGTGGGGCTTACCTGTGTACTTTTTCCTTGTGTTGGGTAGGGGAGAAGGCACAGCAGTGAGACATTCTAAACCCCTGTGCTGGTCCCAGGGTCTAAATCCCAGGCTATCGAGCAAGGGATGTACCACATTTACAAGATTAGTTCATGGAAACTGGACCATATTGCCTGTTGGCTTGTTGATGAGGATGCAAAATAAAGGTCACTGAAAACTTTATGAAATTAAGGTCAGGAAAGAAAAGTGTTTGTATCTGTGAATGGTTAGTGATTTATTCAAGAAAGAGGGTTTATGAGCTCCCTAATATTGGAGGCAAACTTTTATGTATTAGAGCATATTTATTTGCACACTTTCCTAGGGTGAGAAAGTGTAGCTTTTACCATATCTTTAAAGTAGTTTCTGACACAAAAAGGTCAATGTGAACCGCTCCCTGGGGGACAGGAGGGCCTGAGTAGGATGCGCTCCCCTAGGCCAGTGGCTGAGTCTGGGTGGTGGGTCTGGATGGTGATGGAAAAAGAGCAGATGAGGAGAAGGGGTGCTAGGGTGGTTCGGCAGGGCAGGAGGATCAGTCCTGGACTCTGCAAACTCTGAGGTTGAAGCTGCATTTGAACTTCAGGGGAATCTTCAAACTTTGTCTGGGAGAGGAGCCTGGGAAGCAGGAAAGGTAGGGTGGGGCCTTATTTATTTGGTGAGGCCTCCTCTCTGCTGGGGAGGAGAGAGAGGGGCTTTCTGCAGTCTTGTAAAAGTTCCTTCTTAATGCCCTTTCCCCCAGAATACTTCCAGAAAGATTCTCAGTATGAAATGTCACTGAGGAATGAAACAATGTTCCCCCCAATCAGTAGGATATTGTGGGCCTTCTGCCTTGAATAAAAGAGTCCACAGGGTTAAATTATGAGTGCATGTGCAAGGGTGGGTTTTTTTTTTTGGGGGGGGGGTGTTTGATTGTGCCAAGACAGCCTGCATTGGGGATCCATCCACAAGGCATAGGATAAAGCCATTCCGTTCTCTCTGAGACCCAGTCTTTTGGTTTCTGGGTCCTAACTGCCCAATCTTACTCCCCTCAGGACAATCTTTACTTCTTACCAGCTAGAGGAGCTGGAGAAGGCATTCAATGAGGCCCACTACCCAGACGTCTATGCCCGGGAGATGCTGGCCATGAAAACAGAGCTGCCGGAAGACAGGATACAGGTAAAACCCCCAAGCCTTCTGAAGATGTGCACCTCTCCAGGGTCCTAGATATCCATGACCTCGCCCCCTACCTTCTATGACTGGCACACATTTGCCTGTGATTATGTCCTCAGGAAGGATGGTTTACTAACACTGTTAAGTATTTGCTGAACATCACCATGTAAGGTGGGCACTGTAGGGGGACAAGAGGCTTAGCAGATGCGGCCTGGCCTGCTGTTCCAGACTGCAGGCTTCCTGAGGAGAACCTCATACAGACCCGGAGGGGCCCCAGTGATGAGAGACAGAGTTCTGGGTGGGTCTTTTGTTCTGAGCATCCTCTATGTCATGGTAGATTTCTATTCTAGGGCCAGAGGTGATCCTAGACAGCTTTGGGTGGCTGTGAAGGGGAAGATGTTTTCTGGCCCTGAGTCCAGTCTATTTCCCGTCCCTCCTCAAGAGGAAGACATTGCTTCCTCTCTTCCTACTCCCCACCACCCCATCCAGCTGCAGCTCTTTGCTCCTGTCACAACTAGCCAGCTGCTGGCCCTGCCCTGAGCTCCTTCTCCATTACTTCTCCCTGGTTGGGCTGGGGATGTGGCCTGGGACATGTGCCTGCAAGTGGAACTCACCAAGCCCCTCTTCTCCTGGGCGGGTGTGTGGCATAACTAGCCACTGGTCTGTATCCTGTGTTCTCTGCTGTAGTGGGCTGGGGGCCTCCCCAGGACAGATGAGATCTGAAGACTTCAAGGCAGGGCCTCCGTGTGGCTGAAGAAGAGGCTGGGGTGGGAGGGACATTTCCAGATTATCTAGGGTTGCTTCAGCTGCTGCCAGAGGTGGACCAGAGGGTGGATCCTTGCTGGGCTGGAGAGAGGGGCACGGGGTAGGTCCTGAAACTGCTTCTGCTCCTGCTCTACTTCTCCCCCTCCATAATCAAGGTTCTTTGTGTTTCCAGGTGTGATGTGTGTTGGGTGTGGGTGAGGGTGGCTAGAAAAAGATGTGCAGGTTGGTCCACATTCTCTTATTGAAGGACCAGAGAATGGGAAATGAGGCCATGAGCTGCTTATCCAAAAGGTCCTTCCTTTCTCTGGAAATCTATTTGGAATTTTAGCCGATGGCTTTAGACATTGACACTAACAATAAGCTCAATTATTCGTAAGCAGATTATGTTTGGTGCATTATCCACAGTGGCCGGGAACCATCCTCCCTCACCCAATTGGGTTTCTAGCGGGGTGAGCTGGGCATGATTCTGAAGTGTGTGTGTGTGTGTGTGTGTGTGTGTGTGTGTGTGTGTTCCCATGGTGTGTGGGGAGGAGCCCTATCAGCCAAGGACCAGTCCTTCCAGTGGTTGCATGGCCATAACCCCTGCCTGGCCTTCGTTAGCACCAAGCTGGCCATTATAAGCGGCTGTGGGGTTACTGTTGGCAGACTCCATGTTTGCTCTGTTGACTGTAAGAAGGAACCACTTGTCTCTTGCAGTGTGTTCTCTAGAATCTGTTTGGCTGTGGTGGTGTTAGATGGGGGTGTTCGAAGCCTGCTGAGTTTAGGATTTGGGGAAAAGTTATCCCTCTGCTGTAACTTCATTGCTACAAATCCCCCAGCAGGCCCAAGTTACAATTCATTAAGTTCCTTGGGGGAGCTGGGCTCAGTGACTCACCCCTGTAATCCCAGATACTCAGGAGGCAGAGGCAGGAGGATTGCAGGTTCAAGGCCCGAGCCAGTCTATGTAATTTAGTAAGACCCTGTCTCAAGATAAAAAAATAAATAAAAAGAGGGGGACCGGGGGTGCAGCCCAGTACTAGAGTGCTTGCAAAAGTAGTGCAATGCCCTGGGTTCAGCTGGCTAGTACTGAAAAAAAAAAGTTCTTCAGGGGTTGTCTATAGGGAGGTATTGGAAGCCACCAGAGGCAGCACAGCTGGGAGAATGGAGTAAGGAGCAGTCTTTGCCCTGGGACTGTGAGGGTGGCCTAATGATTTATAGATATGGGAGAAATGGGGCTAGAGTCTCTCAGGCTCTTTGGGCACCGCATGGCTAAATGCTGCCCCCGGAAGGTGTTTGTGAGTGAGTGGTTAAGCACTCCTTCTCCAACGCGTTTAACCAAATAGCCAAGAAAAGGTGTATCTGGTGCGTGCCAGATATACTCAGATATATCCCAGGTATGATTTCCAGAACTGTTTTCATGTACCAAGTGTTCTTCTAAGTGTGTGATATGCACAGGAGCCACAGGGTGGCGTGGTGGTGGGGGACAATGGCTCCAGAACAAGATGACGCAGGTTCACAGCTGGGCATCCCCTCTCAGAGCTCCCTGGTCCTCACCTCTACAACGAGAGTGGCACCTGCTTCTTGTCCAGATGTGAGGGGCCCCATGTGTGCAGCGTTCAGAGCAGAGCCAGGCAGCTGCCTTCCACTCACTCAGGTTCAGCTCTGACCTCATTAAATCCTGGTGACAATGGGTGAGGTACAGACCATTGGCCTCCTCCAGAACCGAGGAAATGGAGGCACAACAGCTTGCCCAGGCCATATGGCGAGGAAGTGGAAGAGCCGAGATTGGAGCCCAGATCTGAATCTAAAACCCACCCTTCCACCACTGGCCTCTTAGGTCTAAAGCCTTTGCTTTGACATGAATCTGGAGGAATGGAGATAGTTTGAAATCAGGAAGGAGGCCTGTATCACAATGTCTTCACCAAAATCATCAATATTTATTGAGTACCAAGTATTGATCTTTAAAAAAAAAAAAAAAGAAAAGAAAAACCCATGGGGTGAGGATGTAGGAGCGTTTGCCTCGAATGTGCAAGGCACTAGGTTCCACCCTCAGCACCCCCTTCTCCCCCAAGAAAAACAACAACCAAACAAAAACACCCAATCTCCCTTCTAGCTCCTAAATTTTTTGTTTTTGGTGGTGGTGGTGGTGGTGGTTCTTAAGTGGCTGATCTTTATTAGCTTCAATAATTCACACCTCTAGCACAACAAAATTGTTTTTGAATGGGCAAATTCATGTACCTGAGTTCAAAAGGGCAAAACATGAGTCTCTTTGCCCGCCAGCAGCCCTCTGGTGGTGTCTTTTGTCTCCTTTCACAGAGAGTTCACATATGGTCTTCAGAACAGCCCTGCACCAGGGACTTATTCCCATTTTCCAGAGGAGGCACCTGAGGCACAGAGGCCAGAATTCAGACTCAAGTCCTCTAAGACTCTGGCACATTTACCCCATTATACTCCCCACTTCCTCACCATTTACCCTCGATGTGCTGATTCCATGAGACCAAAAGCATATGAGGGCAGATGGCAACCATTCCAGCATGATCCCTTCCTCAGCCCAGCCTTGGGTCAGCCGTGTGTGTGTGTGTGTGTGTGTGTGTGTGTGTGTGCGCACGCTAAGGGGTGGAAGAAGAGGAAAAGAGGTTAATTAGATGCTCCAAGTCTAGAGTCAGAAATTCTCCAGGTGGAGTAGAATGGTGATTGTATTGTTTGTTTGTAGTACTGGGGAATGAACCCAGGGCCTATGGCATGCTAGGCAAGCACTCCACCAATGAGCTACACTGGGAAGGTGATTGGCTGGGATGTTGGGGACACATCTTACTTCTGATTCTGAGACCCATATGATGTGGCAGAGGCTGGGCCACTTCCCATGCCTGGGCCTTCAGCCTCATCTGTGAAAGAAAGAGGTAGGAGTTGCTTCATCAGGATCACCTCCCCTCACCAGACCTCAGGGACTGCCATTAGTGGCATAGGGTGCTGGGCAGGTAGAGTTTAACAGTAGGAGGTAGATGTTGTTGTTGTTAGGGGCCATCGAGTCGGTATCTGACTCATAGCGACCCTCATAGGGTTTTCAATGGCTGAGTGCTTCGGGATTGCCTTGGGAGTGGATTGCCAGGCCCTTCTCCCATTTTTTGCGGTGCTGGGAATTGAACTCGGGGCCTCAGAGACTGCAGCGCAGCACTCTACCCACTGAGCTAAATCCTAGCCCACCAGGTAGATAGGTGGGGCATATAACCCTGCAGGGCCAACCCAAGTAAACCTCTGGGTGTACCTGAGACTTCCTGTCTACTGTCTAATGACAACTCACAGTGTGCCTGTGAAAGCTGGGCATGCTGACTTTCCATCTTGGTTTCACTTGGCAGCAAGCCAAACTCGGAGCTTCAAATGACTCATTTGTAAAATAATAATAATAATTAATAATAATAACATTTTCCTGAACTGCTAACTTCATAAAGCAGTTTATTAACTTTTCATTGCCTTATGATATTTCATCCTCATGGCATCATATGAGTCAAGTGTTAATCTTATGCCTGCTTTCTAAATGAGGAAACTGAAGGGCTGAGAGGTGAAGTCAGTAGTAGACCAAGGTTCAAAACCAGTACTCAATCGCTCTCATGTGAGATCCTATGGAGTAAATGTAAGTGGCTGGGGATGGAGGACGTGGTGCACTGCTGGGGAAAGGAAAGATTCCAAGTCCCCATGATAGACTCTGGGACACAGTCCTCTTTTTGTATTAAATTCGAGCTAGGCATTCTGGAATTCCCTGCCAGATATCAGCCCTGGGGGATTGGGGAATGGGTTTCCAGACTGATTTTATTTCCTCTGTGGAGTCACTTGTTGTTGGAATTGTAAAACCGAGGTATCTACCTGCATTCTCTTATTTGTTTAGTGTGTATTTTTCCTGACAAGAGTCATGTGTATTAGAAAATGCAAACATTATAAAACTATGGACATGCAAAGAGAACAGAGTCCACATTTCACTCGGCTCAGCAGCTTTCTTTATAGAGAAAGGGAACGCTTGGATTCTCTGACTAGCACCGTTCCACTTTGCCTCTTTTAAAATGGTGCCTACCCATGCTGGGCAGAGCATGCTTACACCTGTAATCCCCAGACGCAGGAGGCAGAAGCAGAAGGATTGCAGCTTTGAGGCCAGAGGCAGTGTGTGCAATTTAGCGAGCCCCTGTCTCAAGATAAACAGATTTTAAAAAATGGGCTGGGAGTGCAGCCCAGTGGTAGAACACTTGCAAAGCATGTGTAAGTCCTCAAGTTCAACCTCCAAGTACTACAATAAATACATAAATAAATAAATACAGAAGTAAATAAAGTGTTAGGAGGTTACATTCCAGAAGTTAAAAGATAGTTGTCTGGATTGAAAAGAGTTTGTAGGATCTCATACCAGTGCTTATCAGCATCTCCAGGACAGCTTTTTAGAATGCTCATGTGGGCCCCCTCATCCAGACTTAATTGGTTTGGAGTAGAGCTTTGGCATCTGTGTGATTTAAATCTCTCCAGGTGATTTTGTGTGTATTCAGTGTAAAAGCGCTGGGTGGGAGGGTCAGGATAGGGGTTTTAAGTGAGTTAATATGGGTGGAAGAAGTGGAGTTTTGGGTAACCACTGGGGTGAGGAAGGAAATGACTTACAGGTGCCAGGAAGGATGCTGCCTGGAGATGCCTGGAAACGTGGGCAGAGCTGCCCCCTAGTGGGCATAGGAGGCAGTACAAGGCCTGGCTTCTCTGAACCTCAAGCTAGGCTGGAAGGAGCCTGCTGAAGTATGTTATATGTGCTGAGTGGCTGTGGAGTGTTCCATCACGCCAGTGACAAGTCAAAATTCATCACCTTCCAGCCAGAAGAGAGGAAAGAGGATGGGTGAACATCACAGATGCTGCCACATGGCCAATAAAGCCAGGCCTGATAGTCTGGGAAAGACTGGAAGGCAGAAAGCCAGGTCTGGTGGCACACACCTGTTATCCCAGTACTCATTCTGGAGGCAGAGGCAGGAGAATGGAAAGTTCAAGGCCAGCCTGAGATACATAGCAAACTCAAGTCCAGCCAGCCTGAGTGCATAATGAGACCTTGTCTCAACACACACACACACACACACACACACACACACACACACACACACACTTCAAAGGCAAAGATGGGGTAGGAAGATTATCAGAGTGTGTAAACAGCACTTCTATGCAAGATGCAGTGATCTTGGAAAGACCACAGAAGGTCTCCTGGGAGACCCTGCAGGGAAAGAACCCTGGGCATGTGGTAGGGAGGGGATGCCAGAATGGGAGCCTACAGGGGGAACTATGTGATGGTGCAGGGATGGGAAGCCATGGGGCATGGCCATAGCCACTTGTGCTGGTCACCCGCATAGTGAGAAGAAGAGCTGGAAGAGTAGCCTGGCCTGATAACTGTGTGCCCAGTAACAGAAGAACATTCACATAGCATGAAGTCCTCCTGGGGCCATCCACCTTAGAGGCACAGGCACCGTCCTGCTGGTTACAAGGCACCTGCCGTATTGGCTGCTGACAGACAGCTAACAGCATCCCATCTGGGCTTCCTGAGTGCTGCAGGCACCTCCTGCAAGAGGAAATGTACCCAGAAACTCAGGATCCTTCCCAAGCCAGAAGAGCCTCCAGCTTGTCTTTGCCTGGAACTCCAAACCCAGGGTTCCTACGTGGCCCTCTGAACCATTCTCGGGCACTTGGAACCATGAAGTATTAAGTAGGGTTCTGGCTCTCTCTCTCTTTCTCTCTCTCTTTCTGGTGGTGGTGGGAAGCCGAACTCGGGGCCTTGCACATTCTTTGTGAGTGCTCCACCACTGAGCTGCACCCCCCCCCCGGTCCTCTTTTATTTTATATCTTGAGAACAGGTCTCACTAAATTATGCAGGCTTCCTCTGGCCTTGAACCTGTGATTCTCTTGCCTCTGCCTCTTGAGTCACTAGGATTACAAGCGTGTGCCACCATACCTGGCCCTAGGGTTCTGGTTCTCAGTGGGACCAGATTCCCAGGAAAGAGGAGCCATCTCTTCTAGAAAGTGGGCCATCAGGCAAGCAAGACAGGGCTCAAAGGACTCTTATGGGCTTCTCAGAACCAAGAGCTCAAGTAGGGGCCAGAGGGGCCTACATGCCAACAAGGACTCTCCAAGGTAGGAGACAGGAGGGCCTGGCTCACTGAAAAGTGACCCAGAAGCCAGGCATAGTGGTGCATGCCTGTAATCCCAGCACTGGGGAGGCTGAAGCAGGAGGATCAATGTAAGTTTGAGGCCAGCTTGGTCTATATAGTGAGTTCCGGGGCAGCCTAGGCTACACAGTGAGACTTTGTCTCAAAACAAGAACAAGAACAAGAACAACAACAACAATAACAAAACAGACAAAAAAAAAAAAAGAGAGAGAAAAGAAGGAAGGAAGGAAGAAGGAAGGAAGGAAAGAAGGAAAGAAGGAAGGAAGGAAGAAAGAAAAAGGAAGAAAGAAAGAGTCCCAGAGCCGCAGTCTCCAAACTTTCTGGCACCAGAGGATTCATGGAAGACAATTTTTCCATGGATGGTGAGCAGGAGAATGGTTTGGGGATGATTTAAGTACATTACATTTATTGTGTAAATACAGATGAGGTTCCTTTCCCTGGTGTGCTGCTCACCTCCTGCTGTATGGCCTGGTTCCTAACAGGCCATGGACCATTATAGGTCTATGGCCCTGGGGTTGGGGACCCCTGCCTTAGAGCATTTGCTGGAGAGCAAGGCCTGGTTATACGGCGCCTTTGTCCTCAGGATTCTTAGTTACCACATGCCAGGCATTTCCCCCACATGATTTTCTTTAAACTTCTCAGTAAACCTGCCAGGAGATGGTATTGCAGGGCAGGTAAAGAATGGGAAGCTCAGGGTTAGTGAAGGTGCTGTGGCCACCAAGGCAGCAGCAGGCAGAGCAGTGAGTCCTAGCCTAGTCCCTGAGCATCTGGATCAGAACAGGGCTGGGATCTACACAGGATCTCTGGCACTTGTGCCTTGAGGGCTTGGATTATATTAGAAATGTCAGGGAAGAGCCGGGCGCTTGCCTGTAATCTCAGTGACTCAGGAGATGGAGGCAGGATGATCTTGAGTTCCAGGCCAGAGGTAGCTTGCATAATGTGGGGAGGCCTTGTCTCAAAATTAAATTTTAAAAAGAGGTGCAGCCCAGTGGTAGAGTACTTGCAAAGTATGTATGAGGCCCTGGGTTCAACCACCAAATAGTGCCGCCAAAAAAAAAAAAAAAAAAAAAAAAGGAGTCCTGGGGGCATGTGTTTGGGCCTTCAGATGCCTAGAAGGGAAACTAGAGGCTCTCTGTATTAAAATATTAATGCATGAGAGCTGGGGATTTGACTCGGTGGTGGAGTGCTTGCCTAGCATGTATGAGGCCCTAGGTTTAGTCCCCAGCACTCAAAAAAAAAAAAAAAAAAAAAAAAAGCCTAAAATTTAGCTCTGTCCTTTCCCCCTTCTCCTGAACTTGCTAAAGGACATGTGGAAGAGGCCAGAGGGGCAGGTAATACCATTGATTAGCCTGCCCTCTGGGCAGACTCCCATTGATTTTCTGTGCCTTGGTTGAAGTAATAGCTAGCATTTATTGGGTACATTCTGTATGATAAGCACTGATTTTAGACACTTTCACTTATTTCATTTAATCTTCAAGTCAACCCTGAAATGTAAGTACAGTTGTCTTTCAGCATGTGAGGAGGTTTGGTTCCAGTCTCCCCACTCAGGGATGCTCAAGTCCTTTATATAAAATGACTGGAGGTGGTGATATAGCTCAGTGGCAGAGGGCTTGTGCCTAGCATATGTGAGGCCCTGGGTTCAATTACTAGCATGACAAAACCAAAACCAAACAAAAAGCATAGTATTTGCATATGATGTATGTACACCCTCCTGTATATTTTAAATCACCTCTGGATTACTTATAATACCTAATATAAGTGCTATGTAAATAGCTGTTATACTGCATTGTTAGGGAATTGTTGTTGTTTTTAGGTGCCGTCAAGTCGGTATCCGACTCATAGCGACCCTCACAGGGTTTTCAATGGCTGACTGTTTCCGGATTGCCTTGGGAGTGGATTGCCAGGTCCTTCTCCCATTTTCGCGGTGCTGGGAATAGAACTCGGGACCTCAGAGACTGCAGCACAGCGCTCTACCAACTGAGCTAAATCCCAGCCCCTGTCAGGGAATAATAACACAGAAAAAGAGTCTGTACATGATTAGCACAGATGCATTTTTTTTCAAATATTTTTATCCCACAGATGGTTAAATCCTACAGATATGGAACCCATGGATATAGAAAGCCAACCATATTCTTATTTATTTTTGGTTTGGAGACCCTGAGATTGAGAGAAGCCAAGTAATGTGACTAAGATCACACAGCAATTTTTCAGGGCCAGGAATTCCAACCCAGGACTGGATAAGTTCAATGCTTCTTGTAAACTTTTAAGCTCTGTATGCATATTGGTTGATTCCAAGAAGGGGAGAGAAAGGGAAGCGGGAAGAGCAGTAGGGTTTGTCCCAATCCCTTATCCACCTTCCTCCAAGGCAATCACAGCTTCCCTGCCAACTGTACTAAAATGAAACTGCTTTGGCTATCCAGGTTTCCTTCATAAACTGGAGCAGCATCTGGTCTTTGCAGAGAGCCAGGCATTCCAGGAGCCCATAACTGAGGGTCTGGATGACTACTGGTTTGAGTGACCAGCTGGCACCATCTCCTCTGGGAGTATGTCCACGGGCAAAGGCTCAGCTACAGACCAGTGATTCATTTGCCTAAATTAGGATACCAAGAAAAATGGTTCCATTTATAAGCCTCAGAACAGATTCCTGAGCCTATACCCCTTCTTTAGCTTCCTAAAATGCTGTTTGCACATGACAGCCCTGCCTCATCGTCAGCATGATGCTTGTGGAACTCTTGGGCAAGCCAGAGCAGTGCATCTTCCAAAGCATCTACAGTAGAGGATGTAGGGGCATTTCTGTATTTGTACACCCACAATGCCTTTTCTGTTGTTAGGTGCCATCGAGTCAACTCTGCCTTGTAGTGACCCTATGTACAACAGAATGAAACACTCCCTGACACTGTGCCTTGACCAGTACTATGTCAGTGCTTCTCTGCTATTCATAGGATTTTCAATGGGTGATTGTTTCTTTTTTTCTTTTTTCTTTCTTTCTTTCTTTCCTTCTTTTTTTTTTTTTTTTTGGTGGGAGAGTGGACTGCGAGGTCCTTCTCTCTAGCCTACAGCACCTGGTATGACCAGGTGCTCTTCCATCCAAGAACTAACCAGGCTCAACCCTGCTTAGCTTCCAAGATCTGACAGGATCGGACACCAGGGTGGTATGGCTTCAGACAGGAATACCTTTTCTATAATCCCTTAATTCAAACTGCCAAAAACAGAGTTCTTTCATAAGTTTGGCATCAAGACTCATTTGGTGGAAAAACTTGGACTAGATCTTGTGCAATGTAATTATCCCTCTTAGTGTATGTATGTTTTCCTGCAGAAAGTGAAACTGATGGGTCTGAGGATTTCTGAGCAGCTGCTGGTGCAGTGCTGTAGGTAGTACTGGTATATGAATCACATATGCTTTCTAAAGTCCCAAACATTTTCCTGTCTGGCCTCAAGGGTTCACACCAAGGGGTTGTAGCCTTGAGGCTTTATAATGCACTGTTCTTTAGTAGGACAGGTCATCTCCTGACTGGAGAGTCTTGCTTATTTCATACTTTGGGTGCCTGGAATTCCATTACAGTGTGTGGGGTGTGTGTGTGTGTGTGTGTGTGTGTGTGTGTGTGTGTGTGTATTCTTTGTTGTCTTCTCTGAGACCTGAAGGAATACAGAGGTCACTTATACTTGTATGTGGATTAGTCCTTTTAGATTTTGCCTTTGTGGGAAAAGGCAGCTTGAAGCAAGTGGGTACATGTAGAGGCTGACCAAGTGCTAACGGGAGTGAAATGGGACAAAACAGAGACCACTGACAAACCACAGGTCCTGGGTAGGGCAGACAGTTGGGCACACACCCTGCAGAAACAGAAAGCTGCTTTGGGGAGAGAGCCAAATGCAGCGTGGGCCCAGTCCAAGACGAAGGCCCATCAGGCAGTCTTCATGTCTAACAGCTCTCCCACTGTTCAGTTAGCCATCTAGTGGCCTTCAGATTATATTAACCCTTTCCTTGGCAGGGATCAGAGAGGTTGGGTAAGGGACCAGGAGGAGGGCCTGTACCTGTGCTTCCCAGTTGTCGAGTTCTAAGCAGGCCTTGCAGGGGCCATACGGTGATGGCGAAGATGCAGCCCGTTGGATGGTGCTGCCACCCAGGGTGGGCCTGGAGATGGCTTTCTAACAGCACTGGCTACTGTGGAGTTGGAGAAGCCCAAGGCATCTGTGACTCATCATTCCCGTTTTTTAGAGCCTCCCGTTATTTGCAAAGAAGGAATACCCAGACAGGGCTACACTCGTTTAGGTCCACTTAAAGGGCTCGTGGAGGGTGCGGTGGTCTATCCACAGCGCATCCTAGGCCGCCAGGAGCGCCCCCTGCCGGGCGTGGCCGGCCTTGCCCCGCCGCAGACTCAGGCTGCCGCCGAGCGCCCTGCTCTCACCGCGCCACCTGGCGGCGGCGGCGGGAACCGCGGGAGTGCGCGGACCCTGAGCCCCGCGGGCCCCAGCCCTGGCTCCCCGCGGCCTCGGCAGCAAAGGGGTTAAACTGTCAGCGGTGTGATGTTAAACAGGTGTCAAAGGCGCCCCATATATCTGCAGATTGAAATCAAATTCTTCGCCGTATAAAAAGATAAATTACCCAGGCGCTGCCGCGCGTCCCACTCATCACGCCAGCGCCAGACGGCAAGCAATTTTTTTTTTTTTAATGTGCTAACGACCTAATCAAGCAATCAAGTCGGAGAAGATTGCAGAGTGACCGGGGCAGCCATCTGCCGGCGAGCCCCGCATTCATTTCCGCGGCCCCGCGCAGGGCGGGGGCCGGAGAGGGAGCTACCGGGGGAAGAGGGGAAAAATCCTAAACAAATTAACACCCAATTTTACCCGTCTAATTAGTTAAATGAGAAGTGTTTGGGGTCCCTCGAGGAGGGGGAGCGGCTCGCGGCGAGACGAGCGCTGCCTCCCCAGCATTAATTAGTGCGGGTCAATGCCGCGGCTCCCAGGAGAGCAGCCGCTTTAATTTCCCGTGATATTTCAGTGCCTGAGGCCCATCGATTCAAACTGAAATTAACTTATTTTTCAATCAGCCTAGGGCTGCCCCTGGGGGTGACTCTTCTTTTGCCGCCTCCTGAATAGAGCTGGAGCAATTTTTCATCAAAAGCTGATACCTTGGCCGCCCAGGGCGGGGGATGGGCCCGGAGGGACAGGCGCGGGGCGGCCGGAGGCGAGGGAATGGAAATCGCCCAGGAAACGGATGGGTTTCCCGCAGCTCGCCCCCCTTCCCCCACTCCTGCACCCCGCACACTTTCCTGGCGTGCTTCTGCGTTGCTACCCCGGGAGGTCAGGGCCCCAAGGACAAGAAGAGACAAGAAGGCCTGGTACCTTTCTGGCCCACCAGCTTCCCAAAGGCCTTTCCCCTCTTTGAAGGACAAGAACCGGGAAGCTCCTGGCTTTAACAGCAGCTGAGGGCTAGGGAAACCTGTCCCGCCCCGCCCCCACAGAGCAGGGATGCGGGTTTTTGCTCCCAGAAGCTGCAGACACCCGGAGAGCACCTCGGTCTCATTCAGACCCTGACCAATCAGCCAATCAGTGTAGATTGCAGAGAAGCATTCCGAGGGCATTGCCCACTACAGTCTCCTAGGTCCCTGCTCGCCTCTGTCCCTCACACCCTGGAGAATGTCCTCTTCATTCTGCCTGCGGGGATGGCAACCAATTCCCCAAAATTCCACTCAGAGTTAGGTCCAGAATGTTGGGCAGCCAGTGTGTGCAGAAGTGGCAGGGCTCAGCTGGGGAAAGGCAGAGAAAAGAAGCTGAGAGGCCTCTGGAGAGAGCACCCTCTCCTGACATCTGGACAAAAGCGCCCACTGCCAGGACTCCCTGGGCCCACACTCCAGCAGCACTTCTGGACTGCTCTGGCTGAGAGGGAGCCCTGAATGAGAGACACTGCCAGCCCAGGGATTCAGAATTTGTTCTGCGTATGGGAAAGAGGTTCTATTAAATATCCCGGAGGTGTGAACGCCTGATAGAGATCTCAGGGTTGGTTTCTCAGCTGCAAACTGAGGACCACCCCTAGTTGGCCCACTTGCAAGCCCCTGTCCCAGGGGCATCCTTAGCCCATCTCCCTACAACTTCTTTGATTGAAAATAAAGAAAAGGGAGGGGTTTCGCTCATTGTATTCTCACAGGTCTTGATATCCTCCTTCTGAACACCTCCTGAGCCCGAGGACCCTTGGAGACACCATGGGAGCATGGGAGGGGGAACTGGGGTAAGGTTTCTTGCTGAGGAAACCTTCTCTCTAGGCAGGCAGGCCAACGTGTCTCAGGGCACAGCCCTGAGCTGTTCCTCTGCATTGGCAGGTCTGGTTCCAGAACCGTAGAGCTAAGTGGAGGAAGAGGGAGAAGTGCTGGGGGCGGAGCAGCGTCATGGCGGAGTATGGGCTCTATGGGGCCATGGTGCGGCACTCTATCCCGCTGCCTGAGTCCATCCTCAAGTCGGCCAAGGACGGCATCATGGACTCCTGTGCCCCGTGGCTACTGGGTAAGAGCCTGCAACTGCCTTGGGGCACTGCGGTAAGGAAAGCTCCCTACTTGAAGGAGGGGACAGAGCACTGGGGTAGAGGGACCTGGGCCAAAGCAGCCTAAGAGGAGAGAGGTCCTCCAGGCAGGCCTCCCGGTCTGCACTGGGGGGAGGAAAGGGGAGCCTGGCCTGCTGTCTGTCTACCCATTGCATCTGCTTGCTGGATACCAAGAATGCTCATCCTGTGGATTCTTTGTCCTGAGATGAGGGTATGGCTGCTACCTTAGAGTCTGTACCTCCCACCTCCTTAGCCAGAGGTGGGCTTATGGTGAATGAAACAATCCCCTTTAGGGGTTGAGGGGACCCTAGGTCCCTTTGGCCACCAATCTAGCTTTGCCCAAAGGACTTCTTTTCCCAAAATTATTCCACCTGTCATCTCCCCCCACCTACTGTCTGGGCCTATGTCTGATAACAGCATGGCCTTATCTTGGGGTTCCAAACTCTGGAATCCCAGGCTGGAAAGATGGGAGAATATGTACTATGCCCTAAGGGGACAGAACAGGGCCGTGGGGGTGCCAGGTGCCTGAGGGTTAGGTGTGGAGAAGTCTTCTACTGGCCTGGATCCTGGCCATGGGCCTACGACCCTGTCCCTCAGCCACCTTCCCCATGCCCCGGCCCTGGCCTGGCCCTGGGACTCATGTAACTGTGGTGTGTGAAGTAAGGCTCTCTGCTTGTCCTTAATTCTGGCCTCTCTCTATCTTTGCTGTTTTCAGTTCAAGATGGCTTTCCCAGGCGCTTTTCTAAACCCGAATACCAACAATTCTTTTTAGGGATGCACAAAAAGTCGCTGGAGGCAGCAGCTGAGTCGGGGCGGAAGCCTGAGGTGGAGCGCCAGGCCCTGCCCAAGCTTGACAAGATGGAGCAGGAGGAGCGGAGCCCTGACGCCCAGGCCGCCATCTCCCAGGAGGAACTGAGGGAGAACAGCATTGCAGCGCTCCGAGCCAAAGCTCAGGAGCACAGTACCAAGGTGCTGGGGACTGTGTCAGGGCCAGACGGCCTGGCCCGGACCTCCGAGAAGCCCGAGGAGGAGCAGACCATGGACGAACACAGGCCAGCTGGGAAGCTCAGTCCACCACAGCTGGAGGACATGGCTTAGGTCAAGGGGTGCTGACCCTGGAGCCCCGAGACTCTTCTCCTCTTGGGGCCTCCGTTGCTAGGAGGTTCTCTGCGAGGCAGGTCTAGGCCTGGCCTCTGCCACTCTACCCTGTCCCCTAGGCCCTCCATCACCCCTGTCAACTCCATGCACAGGTCAGTTCTGGCTGTGGCTTTGGACCATGTTGAGACATCCCAGCCCTAGTCTTGACTCTCCATCATCCCAACATCCCTGCCTCAGAAGCCTTCTTGCTGTCTCAACCCTCTCCTCATGGGTCTGTCACTCAGTCCCTTGGCAATTTTCACTGGCCAAGTCACCCCTTGCTCTCTGTGCTCTGGCTCTAGAGAGACCCACTCCCCAGTTCAGCACCCCTCCCTGATTCTGCTGGCTCATGCCTAAAGCTTGTTGCTGCAAATGCATGGCCTGCCATAGCTGTGACATGGATTGAGGACCTGCACTCCAGCTCCAAGGTCCTGAGCACCCCAGTCCTTGACAAGTCCTCTCCCTCTGCCTATTCCTTCCAGCAAGCCTAGGCCTGCACTCTTGCTATGTGAACATACTGCTCTGCAGGCCCACGCACACCCTCTGCCCCACCTGGCAATGGCAGTCAGATTCCAGAGTAAATGTGGGAAGTCAGCCCAGGCCCCTCTGCCACCCTGCCTCATACCCTGCTGTGATTATACTCAGAAACTCGCCCTCTCCACACCTAGCCTGCCCCATGGTTTCCTTCCCAGCACAGGTGTCAACACCACATATGGAAATGTACTGTACCTGCAGTGGGCCTGCAGGGAGGGGCCACATCTCACCAATGCTGTGAACTCACCCATTGCTGAGAAGCCCAAGCCTTCTACCCAGAGCCCTTGGCCCCTGGGCCTATGTTCTGAAACATTCTGACTCGTCCTGTATGCTGCCTGTGATCCTGACTTGCTGGGCAAGGTACCTTTCCCCCAGAGCTTCTTGCAAACTACTGGTTTGTGTGCGCCTGGCCTGGAGAAACCCAGTGCAGCTAGGAAGCTACAGACCTGGCCTCAACCTGACCCAGGCATCCCTAACAAGCTGGGCTATAAATACTCATCAAAGATGTTTGACAAGGAGGGTGTAGAAAAAAAGCTCAAAAGAAAGCAAGGCGGGAGACCAGTGGTCAACCCAAACAAAGCAGCAGGTATTCACACCTTCATGCCAGGTGTATGTAAGAAGCACATTCACTAGAGTAACACAGACCCAGGAGCCATGTTGGACTGAGGATCTGGACTTCTTCTATCTGTTGAAGAGTGGGTCTGTCTAGACGATGACTTCTCCGCAGCTGCCCCTTCCTCCTGCCTTTACCTTTTGTATTAGTAATACGGACACAGCTTTATGGAACCCATTGGATCCATATTCGCAAGTCTGGCACAAGACCCACCCCTTCGCTCCCATAACATTTCCTTCTACAATCCCACCCAGAGATTTTTTTTTCAGAGAATATGTCATAAGAAAGAGACCTGAGACAGTGAGTTGCGATTTTAATTCTGTATTAAAAGTTGATTTCTTCTTCATTCTATTCATGGAATTCCCTACCCTCTACACCCAAGTTCTTGTCTTTGTCCTCTGTTGGTTTGAAATGTTAGACTGTAGCCCTGGTATGTAAATAATGTACATAGAGTGAGAAGAAAGAAACTTAATATTGAGGTGTTTGAAATATGGAACTGTAATAACTTCTAGCTATTCTTAACCTGTGATTTCTGTGCCATTTTCTGTAAAGATACAAGAAAGAATAAAATTGATGTAAAAACAGGCAGGGAGGGATCCAGGAGACCTCCATGAGTGCGGACGATGTGTGTAAATTTGTACAGGTGGCACAAAGAATAAAAATCCCAAACCAGACGGGTGGCACATGCCAGTAATCTCAGCGACTCGGAAGGTGGAGGCAGAAAGATCGTAACTTCAAGGCTAGAGGCAGCCTGCGCAACCTGGTTAGAACTTGTTTCAGAATAAAAAATAAAAAAGGGCTGGGAGTGCAGCTCAGTGGTGGAGCACTTGCCTAGAACGTGCAAAGCCCTGCGTTCAACATCCCCAGTACAGTTAAAATAAATAAATAAATAAATCCACAAAGTCTTTTTAGGTTAAAACTAGGTTCCTCTTTCAAAATCACTCCAAATGTTGAGGAGCAAGTGGCCTGCCTCTCTCGCTTAGCTGAGCTGACACCATTCCTAAGTCCCCCAATAAATTTATGAATGAAGAGGTTTATCGGAAGCTCACAGTAAAAGAATCAGTCCATAATGGTGGCAGGGCAGGCATGGTTGACTGCGCTAGCAAAAGACCTCACGGCATGGTGGGCCAGGAACAGAGGGACACCGGGGCTGCAGATCAGGGGTTAAAACCTCCAAAGGCCTGTCCCCAGGGAGCTATTTCCACAATGCAAGAATCCCCCACCTCTAAAACTTTCGTAACCTCTCAGAGAAGTGCCACCAGCTGGGGACTGGTGGTTAAAGCACATGACCTTTGGGAGACACTTTGTATTCAAACCATGACACTCAGTGACATTTGTCAATGGGAAATGAGACCCTCCTCCATTGCAGGCCCAACTTTAATCTCCCAGCCATGGAGCACCTACCTTATTACCCATAAGCCCCTCCTAGTCCTCACACAGTAGATTACATTAACCCTTATCTCTGGTACTTACTTATAATCAACCCTATCTCCTCAGCCCCTCTGGGGAATCCCACGTGGGCTCCTATGGGCACAGCCCCTCCCTTCCCATAATGTATACCTGTGCATTTGCACATCTTACCTTCAACCTAAACAATGACACACAGGAAAGGTGATCCTATCTGGAACTGAAAGCCAGATTATGCTAAATCTCTGTCAAAGAGGAGGGGAGTAAAAGGAGAAACAGCCTAGGGAAGGCTGCGTGAAATTGCCTGCAGACAGCTGTGACCCGTGACTTGATGATGTGTTGGGTGGAATTACAAGATGAGAGAGTGCAGTGAGCAGACTGGATAGATTGTATTTGCACTTCTGGCTCAAGAAATCTTATAAGATTGTTTCAAATTGGCTCAGCAGTGGAACTCCCTTGCGGAAGTTTCTGACAGCCCATCAAGAAGAATGGCAGGAGGTCTGCAGTCCTTGGGCCCTTGATCAGACCCAGGTGTGGCTTTCCTCAACTCAGAGCCTCAGGGGCACACAACAAAACTCTCGGGCTCCTGTGTGGTGAAGGGACAGGACCTCAAGTCCTGCTCTCCAGGGCTGCTCCTGGGGCTACCCTGAGCTCGTGAGGGCCCTCAGGAGCTCATGAGAGCCCCTTGGTCTAGGGATGTCCTTCCTTCCCCTTGACTACTGCCAAACCTCCAGGAAACAAACTACTACTTCTCCTTCAGTCCTGGCCCTGCAGGAAAGGTTTATAGCCTCTGTTCTCTCACAGCACTTGGCACTTTGCTCCATTCTGGCATTTTCCAAATTGTGTTGTCATCTTTTATTTGCAAGTCTGTCTTCCCCATAAGAATGATTTCTTTAAGGATATCTTATTTATCTTTTATCCCTAGGATCCATTAAAGGTCTGCAATTCAACCCATTGAATGAATGAATGAATGTTATATACGTCTGTACATTATGTACGTCTATAACTTATCCAAATACTCCATAATTTAACAAGACTTATTGAGCTTCTAATATGTATGAGGCTGGGATTTAGCTCAGTTGGTAGAGCGTTGCGCTACAGTCTCTGAGGACCCGAGTTCAATTCCCAGCCCCGCAAAGATGGGAGAAGGACCTGGCAATCCACTCCCAAGGCAATCCCGAAATAGTCAGCCAGTGAAAACCCTATGAGGGTTGCTATGAGTCGGATACCGACTCAATGGCACCTAACAACAACAATATGTATGAACCATGCAGCCATAGCACTATGGCAGATGATCCCGTCAGATCTCTGAAGGTAAACAGGGTCGGGCCTGGTTAGTATTTGGATGGGACACCGGCTGGGAACAGGAGAGGCTGTAGGCTTGAGAGAAGGATGCGGGCACCCACTCCCAAAAAACAATCAGCCATTGAAAACCCAATGAATAGCAGAGTAGGACTAACAATACTTACGCCTGTTGTATGTAGGGTCACTATGAGTTGGACACCAACTCCATGGCACCTATTAACAACAACAATATGTATGAGACCTAATATGTCACTATCTGTTACGTATTGGTGGGACAAGGCACTGGGAAAACAGTGGTGGAGGACACAGTCCCAAGTCTCTGTTCTCATGGAACTTACAGTCTGGAGTGAGAGACAGAATTCCAGTAACCACATAAGTAAAGTTTTAAATTGTAAAGGTCCTAAGGCTTTGGAGCCATGATATATGGGACCAAGAAAGTCACTAATAGGGTGACCTGACAATCTGTGGGGCTTAGGTCAAGGTGCTTAACCTCTGAGCCTCTGTCTCCTATCTCCTAATGCAATAATACCATCTGCTCTTTAGTGCTTGCAGGAAAAAGAAAGAACAGTGGGAAAGGAATTGTAAGGCACAAACGAAGATGGCGTGCCAAGACAGGCTCCTCACCTCCGGGGGCATCTTTGGCGACTGCCCCACCCCAAAGTGACCTCTAGGACATTGAGAGGCTTGGGAGACGCTAGAAATCCTCTGGAACAATCACCCCAGGAGATTTACTTGGGAAGAGGCAGAAGAAGGGAAGAGCTGTCTGCAGAGGGAAATGCAGACAGGCTACGGGTTATCAGTGGAGAGACTGGGAAGCCACGGCCAAGGGTGGAGATTGGCCAGAAAGGGAAGGCCTGGACAGCCAGGCCCAATCTGGTCAGAACGAAGAGAAATCCTGCTCAGTTGCTGATGGCACCTATGAGCAACTCTACCCTGGGACCCTGAGACCAGCGGCTGGCAGGGACACTATTCCAGGATGCAGCCTACCTGGCTGCCGATAGATGGCGGCCTGCACCAGGAAGTGCGAGAGAGTGAGCAGTAGGGCAGTAGGGACTGATTGATGAGGGCTGCCTATCTGCTGCACAGGCATGGCGGGGATGGATGAGAAGGAGCTCTCTGGGGCGGGAGAGGAGCTTGTCGGGATAGAGACGGAGGGGGAGCTCCTGAGACCTGAGAGACCAACGGTGGCCTGAAAAAGGAACTCGATCTTCGTGACCGTGGGGCCTTGCTCCGCTTTGGCCTCTCCAGCCTCCTATGCCCCCTACACTCCCCAGCTCACTGTGGCCTTTTTCCGGCTTGCGCTAGATCTGCAGCGCCCCATCTCCCCAGCTTCCCCTTGGCGAGCTGGCCGGGCACTCTGGCTCTTCATTTGTCACATAGGAACCATCCTAATGTCAGATGTCAATAATAGGTGAAATGGGGCGGAAGAGTGGTGGGAACCCTGGACTATCTTCACGATTTTTCTGTATATCTAAAATTGTAAAAATCCGCCACACCTGCAATTCCAGCGATTTAGGAGGTGGAGGCAGAAGGACTGCAAGTTCAAGGCCTCAGGCAGCCTGAGTAATTTAGTAAGACTGTCTCACGATAAAAAATAGCAAATGGCCCAGGGGGTGCAGCTCAGTGGTAGAGCACTTGTAAAGTATGCAAGAAGCTCTGGGTTTAGCCCCTACCATGGCAAAAAAACAATAATAAAAAAATGTTGCTGTTAGGTGCCGTTGAGTTGGGTCTAGAAAATTTTAAAAAATGAAATAAAATTGTAAAAACAAAATTTGTTTTAAAAGAATAAGCTAATTGAGCCGGGCGCGGTGGCGCACGCCGGTAATCCCAGGGGCTTGGGAGGCAGAGGCAGGAGGATCCCAAGTTCGAGACCAGTGGCGGTCTGTGTAATTTAGCGAGATCCTGTCTCAAAAAGTGAAAAAAACAAAAACAAAACAAAACAAAAACTGGGCTGAGGGTGCAGCTCAGTGGTCCAGCACTTACAAAGCATGCAAGCACAAGGCCCTGGGTTCAACCCCCAGTACCGCAAAAAAAAAAAAAAAAAGTTGAACCTGGGCATAGTGGCACACACTTGTAATCTCAGCACTTGGGAGGCTGAGACAGGAGTATCATGAGTTCGAGGCCTCCCTGGGCTACACAGGAAGACTTTGTCAAAACCAAACCAAACCAAAACAACCAAACAACACAACAACAAAACTAGTAAGTTTTCTAGAAGGAAAACAAGTAGCTTCTTGGGTTGATACAAGTGCCAAGGCTGCCCCTTTCCTGCTTACCATTTGGTTACCCAGGTAGCCACTGGGGAACCCAGCCTGAGTCAAGAGCCATTGGCCTCTCCTGGTTCTGTCTTCTGGTGCTTCCTGCCTCCCGCTTCTTCTTTAGGTCTCCCTTCTGTCCACTCCTCTAGCCTGGCTGCTCCTCATTTCAGGCAGCAATGGAGCCCATGAAGTCTCTGCCTAATCAGCCACAGCTGAGCAGGCCCAGTAGCACTTGGCTCCATTAATTTCTCATTGCAGGTCAGGCCCTCCAATGCTAACTTATCTCACCTGTTGCCAGCCCCATTCCCTCCCCACTGCCTGCCTCTGAGCCAGGGACCCCTTCTGCTCCCAATGTGGAGGATCCAGGCTGTGTGTGGGCCTCAGGGAATCTCTGTTACAGGAAAGGTGTTAGGAATGATGAAGCGGCCTTGTGTTGAGCTGCCGCATCATACAAGCTGCCCTGTTGCCAACCAGGCTGAGATTCACCTTTCACTCTTACCTGCTGCTCCTGAGGGTGGGAAAAGGGGTTGACTAAGGTGAACATGGTGTGCTCAGAGGTGAGAGGGAAGAGGAAAAATTCACTTATTCCCTCCACACCATCCCAATGAGGGTGAACCAGAATAGTTTTACCTGTTCAGAAGCAGAAATGAATGATGAAAAGCCAAAGCCAGGCTCTGCTGGTTGAGATGACGCTGTAGGAATGAAACAGAGGATGCATTTATGAACAAGAAAGTGTTAAGACAAGCACTGAGCTGAACAGTAATAGATACAGGAACATGCTCAAAGAACAACCATGTCCTCTAACCAAAGGGTCTCTTTCTCTTCCAATCCGTATTTTTGTCTCCCCTGCAGTGTCCCATGGTTCAGCAGGTCTATCCATGGTTTCCATGCAAAATGAACACATGTCTGTGAAGTGATGGTGGGGGGAGAAGAGCATAGAAGGCAAGGCGGAGAACAGGCGAGAGAGCCAGAGAACCCTCTGTCATCCAGGGACTCCTGCCAGTCTGCACCCAGGGATGACAGACACCGATGAAGAGTGCTACCTAAAAATAAGAAGAACTTCAGAATGGACCTAGAAGGCCTGAGTTTAATCAAGTGCAGACTGTTATCCTCAACTTCCCCCGGTTCTTGTGCACTCATCTATTAAACTTCAGCAATAACAACACCTTGCAGGGCCCTTGTGGACATCCAGAGAGATGATGAGACAATTTATACTAAGCTCTATTTTTTTGAGTCTGTTTTATTTATTGAGTTTTTGCTGTTATTAAAAAAAGTTCTCAGCCATGGGTGGTGGCCCACACCTGTAATCCCAGAGATTTAGGAGGCAGGAGGCTGCAGGATTGCAGGATTGAAGGCCAGGGGCAGCCAGCGTAACTTAGTGAGAACTTGTCTCAAGATAAAAAAATAAATAAAAATGGACTGGTGGTGCAGTCCAGTGGTAGAGCACTTGCAAAGTATACACAAGGCCCTGGGTTCAACTCCCAAGTACTGCAAAGGAAGGAAGGGAGAAAGAAAGAGAGAGAGAGAGGGAGAGAGAGAGAGAGAGAGAGAGAGAGAGAGAGAGAGAGAGGAAGAAGGAGAGAGAGAAAAGAAAAGAAAAAAGTTCTCACCTTCTACCTTTTTTTGAGGGGAAGAGGATTTTGCTAATATTTTGAATTGAACAATTACCTAATTCTTTTCATCAGTTTTTTTTAACCAATATAGATATTTAAAACCATACATTTTAAAGTTTTATTGTAACTGGAACCCAAATGACTTACTGTGTAGTGTTCATTATTTCCAGTTGTACTTATTTACTAAATCCCACTTAAAAAATCTTAATGTTTTAAGTGTTTTAAAAATTCTGAGCATATGAGCTTTTTGTGTGGAAAGTGATTATTCCTGTTACTAACTCCTAATTTTATTATATTGTGATCAGAAATCATCATTTTCATCCCCTTGACCTCTTGGTATGTATTGAAAGGTGGTTGGGACTTACACATAGTTAATTTTTGTAAGTATTCCGTTTATGAGTACATAGATTATCTCTAATTTGGGGTGAAGTATTCTATATAATATAGCTATCAGTTGAACTGTTCAATTATTTTATATTGCTATTTTTTTCTGTTTTATTTACTGGGAAGGATGTGCAAAAAAAAAAAGACTTCCATTTTGATTATGGATTTATGGATTTGCCAACTTTTGCATGTTGCCTTTTTGTTTGTTTTTTGAGACAGTGTCTGGTTATGCTGCCCAGGCTGGCCTGGAACTCACAATCCTGTCTCAGCCTCTCAAGTGCTTGGATTGTATATTGCACCACCACTCCTGGTCTTAGTTCTGCCTTTGGTTTTTTGGTTTGTTTTGGTCATGTGAGGAAAGTGGTCTACCACTGAGCTACACCCACAGCCCCTTAAAGTTGCTCTTCTAATACCCTAGCATGAAAAATTTCCCAGACTTCTTTTCTCTGATTGAAGAAGTCCAGGATAAGGTGATGTCTCCAAGCCATATGTAGCCAATTCCTCATTCAGACCCCTAGAACAAGACTTTGAAATTGGCAAAGTTTACACTTGATCTTATTTCAAGTCTGGCTTGGCCCCCTTACAAGCTGCACACCCTTGCAGTAGGTGCTGAGGACACAGGCATCCAGGCTTTCAAACACAATTAACTGACCGTTGCTCTTCACACCAGGTCCATCCTACCACTTGGCTAGTTCCTGGAGACCCACTTCAGACATCACTTCCTCAGGAAGCCTGCCTTGATTTGTGTCCTGCTTTGGCAGGAGAGTGGTTTATTTGCTTGCTTTGCGGTGGTTGTTTCATTTGGTTTTGCTTTTGCCTTTTGAGACAGTTTCCCTATGTAGCCCAGGTTGGTCTCACACTCATGATCCTCCTGCCTCAGCCCCCCAGGTGCTGGGATTACAGACATGCGCCACCATGCCTGGCCAAATGAGTGCCTTTCTGTTTCTTATAACACCTTTCCTTAGCTCTGTGTTCTCGTTTACCTGGTTGTTACTCCCATTTCAGCCTCCTTCCCAGGTTGTAAATTCTGAGAGGACAGTGGTAGGGCCTCACCTGGTCTCCCCTGGTGTCTGTCCCCTGGAAGGCACTCCACAGACGTTTGTTGAGTGTGAGACAGATGAAAGAACACCAATCCCAAATATCAAGTGCCTACTGTGTGCAGGCAATTTTCCAGGCACTTAGCAGGCAAACCTTCCTTGCCCTCACAAACTTCTACTCTGGGCAGGGAGCCAGGCAGCCACACTTGCCAGTTGAAGCAGTTAGCATACACAATGTGGCAGGTGTAATACCTCAGGGCTCCTCAAGAGACTAGTGGGTTCTACCTTATTCTGCCTCAGGGCCAACAGAAACAGTGAATGAGTCAGGAAAGAGGGGCGCCTGTCCCCAAAGGCCAATGCAGTAAAGAGACTGTAATGGGGGAGGGGTGGGTAGAACCCTGGGCCACACATCTTACAACTTCCACAAGGGGGCTGGGGTGGGGGGCTTCTTCCTCTAGGAGGAAAGGAATAGGAGAAAGCTGTGGATGAACCCTGGTGCCCTGGGGAACAGAGGCGACCCTGGGAGCTCAGAGCCAGCCCTGAAGAACTTGTCTCCGCCATAGCCTCACTCCAGCTCTGCTTGATTCTTATCTGCGCAGTTTCACCAGGGGCCCAGAACGGGAGGGTGGCAAGCAGACTGTCCACAAGTCTATCCTGAACCTCAAGGTGTACGGTGTGTGTTCAGCTGCATGGAGGGCTGGGTAGGCTGTGCCCTGCCCTCAGGGAACACTGCCGTGGTGGGATAGCCGTACTTGGCTTGGCAGAAATCAGGCAGCTCCTTGGTGCATGCGCTGCAGGTTGAGGCTCCCTGAGGTCCTGGGAGGGTGGGGCAGGAGCATAGACTGGTTGCTCCTTCATCTATCAGATACTTTTGGAGCACCTACTGTGAGCAATGAATGGAGCAGACATGACCCCTCCCTGCCCTGGTGGAGCTGCTCACTAGTGGGCAGGGGTGAGAGTGCAGGTCGGGGTAGGGATGGGCAGAGAAGTACGTCAGGCCTTCTCAAGAAGCCAGCTGGTCAGATACCTATTAAGAGCTCCCTACAGTCAGTGCTCTTTGCTAGCTCTGTCACCAGCCCTGCTACGGCCATGACAGCCCCAGTGGGGTTTGTATTGGGCTGGGTTGGACTTGGCCTCTGGGTGGACAAGGGGCAAGTACAAGAGCCCTCCCTGCAGTGCCATAGGAGGGCAGGGTGGGAGGAGAGACCAGCCTCTGACGCTGCTGCTCTCCAGCCTACCCCCAGTGCCATCTCCTCTATTCTAGGAAACTAGCTGGACAAGTACTTGGAGAATTTATGTCAGCCCCCAGACTTGTCCTGCTTGAACTTGATGGTGGCCTATGTTTAGACCATCATGCTTGGCTTGGAACCTGGAGTGCTATGGTTGACCTCCCTTTGCCTGTCTCAAGCACCTGGAGCCCCTTGAGGCAGAGCCAAAGAACTAGAGCACATGGGGTTGTGGGGAGGGGCCTGGGGCTGGGCCACACAGTGAGGAGGCATTGGGCCAGGAGCAAAGAGAACCTCTGATTACCCCATCTGGTGAGCTGCGATTGGGGCTGACTTCCCGGGGTGGGGTTCTTGGGCTGCGGTTTCTTGTGAAGCAGTGGGATACTTCCTGTCTTTGAAAAACCACATAGAAGCCGATCACACTGGCGGAACTTTTCTTTCCTTCCAGCCAGCTGCGGTTCCAGTTCCAGGGCCAGTGTGAGTTTATGTCTTGAGCTAGTACCAGCTCCAGAGGTTAGAAACAGCACCACATCCAACAGCAGAGCCAGAGCTAGGTCCAGGGATAGTGTTGGTTCCCCAAGGCCAGAACCAGAGCCAGATCTAGGGCTAGAGGCTGCCCCAGAGCCACCTCCAGCACCAGTTTCCAAGGCCAGCTCCAAGTGCCAGTTCTAGCACAGGCTCCAGAGCTAGAGCCAGCTCTGGCGCCAGCTCCAGAGAGATATTAAACACTCGTACCTGTTCTGGAGCCAGAGTCATCTCCATACTTCACACAATCTCTAGAGCTAAGGTCGGCTCCAGTGCCAGCTCCAAAATGAGAACCTTCGATAGCTCCAGGACCGCTGCCTTCTCTAGTCTTGGTGTTAGCACCAGTTCCAGAACGAGGGACAGCTCAGCCACTTTCTCTAGCCCAGGGTCTCGCACCCACTCCCAAGCTAGAACCAGAGGCAGGGCCACTCTCCAGAGCTAGAAGCAGCTGTGGCACAAAATCCAGATTCAGAGCCAGAGCCGAGGCCAGCTCTGGTGCCAGCTCCAGCACCTGCTCCAGCATCAGCTCCCGTGACAGAGCCAGTACCAGCTTCAGAGTCACCATTCTGTATTACCACCAGAGCCAATTACAGATGGAGAGCCAGGTCCAAAGCCCAGTGTGGTGGCGCACTTCTGTAAATCCCAGAACTTGAGAGGCTGGGGCAGGAGGATCACAAGTTTGAGGCCAGCATAGGCCACATAGACAGATGTTAATGAACATTTTGTGTTACATCTACTTTTTGACTATTATGCATAGTATGATTTATAACATTCCTATACAAGTATGTGTGAACCCATCTTCAGCTGAGTAGATACCAAGGAGTGAAATAGCTCATATGCTAATTCTGGGTTTTATTTTTTGTTTGATTGATTTATGGATTGAGACAGGGTGTTGCTATGTAGCCCAGGCTAGTCTTCAACTCTGGATCCTCCTGTCTCAACCTTCTGGGCTCTGGGATTTTAGGCATGTGCCACCACACGTGGTTTGTGATTTACTTTTTTTTTTTTTTTTGGTGGCTTTTGGTGGTTGAACCCAGGGCCTCTGTTGTACTTTTTAAGTGCTCTACCACTGGGCCACATCCCAAGCCCATTTTTTATTTTTTATTTTGAGTCAGGATCTTGCTAAATTACACTGGCTGCCTCTGGCCTTGAACTCACAATCCTCCTCCCTCAGCTTCCTGAGTCACTGGGATTACAGGTATGTGCCACCATCACCAACATTGTGATTTACTTTTTGAGAAGCCACCAAACTGTTTTCCACAGTGGCTGCATCATTTTATATTCCTGCCTGTAATGTATGTACATCATTGCCAGTACTTGTAATTTCATGGTGGTTTTATTATTATTATTTTATTATTTTATTATTAATATAACTATCCTTGTTGTTGTGTTAGGTGACTCATAGCAACCCTATGTACAACAGGCAAAACAGTATTATTAGTGCTTCTCTGCTACTCATAGGGTTTTCAATGGCTAATTGTTTTTTGGGAATGGGTGGCCAGGTCCTTCTCCCAAACCTACAGCACCTGGTGTTCCCAGGTGGTCTCCCATCCAAGTACTAAGCAGGCCCGACCCTGCTTAGCTTCCGAGATCTGATGGGATCGGACACCACAGTGGTACAGCTGTAGGCATAGCTATCCTACTTGGTATAAAATATCTCATTGTGGTTCGTATTTGCCTTTAAGATGGACAATGAATAAGGGAGATAGGAGAATTGGTGCTTTTGAATTATGGTGCTGGCAATGAATATTGAATATAACATGGACTGCCAAAACAACCAACAGATCTGTCCTAGAAGTGCAAGCAGAGTGCTCCTTGGAAGCAAGGATAGCTAGACTGTATCTTATGTATTTTAGACATGTCAGGAGGGACCAATCCCTGGAGAAGGACATTATGTTTGGGAGAGTAGCATCCTCAACTAGATGGATTGACACAGTGGCTGCAACAATGGGCTTAAATTTAAAAAAGATCATGTGCATGACATAGAATCGGGGAGTGTTTCATTTTGTTGTACATAGGATCACTATGAATTGGACCTGACACTGTGGCACCTAACAACAACAACAACAACAATGAATGATGATTTTGAGCATATTTTTGTATGATTATTATCCTTTATATACCCTACTTGGAGAAATGTCTATCAAATACTTTGCCAATTTTAATCAGGCATTTTTTGTAGAGTTATAAGAGTATTTTTTTACATATTCTAGATACTACACCCTTATCAAATTTCTGATAAAAAATATTTGAAAATATTTTTTGCCTTTCTTCAGTTGTCTTTTCACTTTCTTGAGAAATTTTGGTCATTATTTCCTCAAATATTCCTCCTCCTCCTCTTCTTCCTTCTTCTTTTCTCCGCCCCCCCCTTTTCTTCCCCCCTCCCTCTTTCTCCCTTTCTCTCCCTCTCTGTTTCAGACAGGGTCTCATTTTGTAGCCACAACTAGCCTGGAACTTGCTATGTAGTCCAGGCTGGCCTTGAACTTGCAGCAACCTCCTGCCTCAACCTCCCAAATGCTAGGATTACAGGCAGGTACCATGGCTCCTGACACGAATTTCTTTCTTCTGTCTGCTCAAATATGCTGTTGAAACCCTCTATTGACCTTTTATTTCAGTTATGGTTTTCAGATCCAGAATTTTTATTTGGATCCTTTTTATGATTTCTCTCTTTATTCATATTCACATTTTGCTCATGCACCATTTTCCTAGTTTCCTTCAGTTCTTTGTCCATGTTTCCTTTACCTCTTAGACTATATTTATGACAGTCAATTTAACCTTTGTCTAGTAAATCCACTGTCTAGATTTCCTCGGGTACAGTTTGTGTCAATTTTTTCCTTTTGAACAGACTATACTTTCTTTTTTCTTTGTACGATCAGTGAATATTTTGTTGTTGTTGTTTGGGAAACTGGACATTTGAATGTTATATGATAACTTGAAATCAGGTTCTCCCTCTTTCTCAGAGTTTGCTATTTTTGATTGTTGATTGTAGTCATTTGTTAGGTCCAAAGGTTTCTTCAGAGGCTATAATCTTTGTGACTTGAAGTTCCTGTTTAGCCGGTGTTTTGACACAGGTTTTCTTGAATACTGGGTGCTACAAACAAACAGTTCTTTTCACCGAGTCTTTACAAAGTCTTTGTCCTGTGGCACTACTTAAACACTTAGCCATGGTGTTTATAAGTCTGGCTTAGCCTTTACTTCCAGTTTGAACTGAGCCTAGAGACCAACCAACCAGAGGTGAAAGTTTACAGTTTTCTTGGATCTTTTCTGAGCATCTATCCTGGATATACAGGTGGCTTTCTAAGTTCTCCAGTAAACATGGTCACTTGTATATTCTAATTTCTCAAAGAAACTATCCCCTCAGCATTTCCTCCTAAGCTTTAGGCACTGTATTGTATGTCTTAACTATAACCTTTCGCTTAGGGTGGCTTCAGGATTTTTTGTTTGCCTTACAATTTTCCTATGCTGAGTGAATTTCAATTCAGGCAAAACAGAGACAGGCACCCTGTGTCAGTCTTTCTAGTCCCCAGGAAGTTTATTACAGACAAAAAATAATAATTTGTGAAAAGTCTGGTCTGCTTTCTCTGGAACTAGGGACCAGGGTCCCATACTGGAAATACAAGCTGCTGATTTTCAGATTGACATTAAGCTGAGGAGTAGATGGGGCAAGGGATAAGTAAAATCACCAGTTTTCCTACAATTTAAAAATTCTTTTACTTGATGCAGCATTTGTATGGTTGCTGAAAGTCTGACTATTTTCCAAAATTATGACAAAGTTGGTCCTGACAGTTTCTGCTTGGTGATTTTGCATGAGTGCACGTGTGTGTGTGTGTGTGTGTGTGTGTGTGTGTGTGTGTGTGATATTTTTATGGATGCATGAGTGTTTGGAGTGCATACTCTATTTTTTTTATTCTAATTCTGTTGACAGTGTGCTTTGGGGCATAAGGGTTTTAATTTTGATGAAGTCCAATTTATCTATTTCCTCTTTTGTTGTTTGTCATATTTTAAGAAACCACTGCCAAATCCAAAGTCATGAAGATTTGCTGTATGTTTTTTTCTAAGAGTTTTAGTTCTGAAATTTGGGTCTTTTATTCATGTTGAGTTAATTTTTGTATATGGTGTGAGGTAAAGATCCACTTCCACTTTTGTACGGGGATATCTAGTTTTTCCAAACACCATTTGTTTAAAAGACTATTTTTACCCTATTGAATGGCTTTGGCATACTTGTTGAGAATCATTTGACCACAGAAATGTGGGCATAAACTGGATACGGTGGCACTAGCCTGTAATTCCAGTGACTTGGGAGGCAGAGGCAGGAGGATTGCAAGGCCAGAGGCAGCCTGTGTAATGTGGCAAAACCTTGTCTCAAGGTAAAATATAAAAAAGGGGCTGGGGTGCAGCTCAGTGGGACAGTGCTTACAAAGTATGCATGTGGTCCTGGGTTCCGGCCCAGGGGAAAAAAAAAGAAGTATGGGTGTTTTTCTGAATTCCAAATTGTATTACATTGATCTATATATCTATCTTTATCCTATAACACATTGTTTCATTGCTGTGGCTTTGAAGTAAGTTTTGAAATCTGGAACTATCCTTCAACTTTATTATTCTTTTTCAAGATTGTTTGACTATTTGTGACCCCTTGCAATTCCATATGAATTTTAGGCTCAGCTTTTCTGTTTCTGAAACAAATAAACAAACAAAAAAGTTACTTTGATAGAGAGCTTTTTTTTTTCAGTATTGGAGATTGAACCCAGGGCCTTGGGCTTGGGTGGTTTGCAAGTGCTAGACCACTGAGCTGCACCTCCACCCATTTTTTTTTTCTTTACTTTTTGAAACAGGGTTTTACTAAATTATACAGACTGCCTCTGGTCTTGAACTTGGGATCTTCCTGCCTCCCCCTCCAGAGCTGCTGGGATTATAGGCATGTGCCACCGTGCCTGGCTGAAAGCTCATATTAATCTGGGCTGTCTTTCCATATGTTTGTTGTTGTTGTTAGGTGCCGTCGAGTCGGTATCCGACTCATAGCGACCCTCATAGGGTTTTCAATGGCTGTTTCGGGATTGCCTTGGGAGTGGATTGCCAGGCCCTTCTCCCATTTTTGCGGTGCTGGGAATTGAACTCTGGATCTCACAGACTGCAGCGCAGTACTCTACCCACTGAGCTAAATCCCAGGTCCATATGTTTAGGTCTTCTTTAATTTCTTTCAGCAATTTTTTTTTTTTTTTTTTTTTTTTTTTTTTTGAGACAGGATCACACTATGTAGCTGAACCTAGCCTGGAATTGCTATGTAGCCCAGGCTGATCTCTGACTTGTGATCCTCCTGTTTCTGCCTCCCAAATGCTTGGATTACAGGTGTGCACCACCACGCTCGACTCAAATATTTATCTATTTTTAAAATTTTTTAAAATTTATTTTTGTGGTACTGGGACTTGAACCCAGAGCCTTGTATATGATAGGTAAGCATTCTACCACTGAGCTACATCTCCAGTTCTGATGTTTTATATTTTCAGAGCACAAGTTTTACACTTGCTTTGTGTATTTTTTGATGCTATTATAAATAGAATTGTTTTCTCAATTTCCTTTTCAGTTTATTCACTGCCAGTGTAAGATAGTACAACAGATTTGCGCCTATTTTTGTATCCTGCAACTTGATTCATTTATTTGATCTAATGGTTCTTTTCTTTTAATAGAGTTTTGTGTTTTGTTTTGATTTTTCAGACAGGGTCTTGCTATGTAGCCCAGGCTGGTCTTAAACTCACAATCATCTTGCCTCAGTCTCCTGAGTGCTGGGATTACAGGTATGTGTCACCATGCCCAGCTTCTTTTGTAGAGTTTCTCCTTCCTTCCTTCCTTCCTTCCTTCCTTCCTTCCTTTCTCTCTTTCTTGCCTTTCCTCCCTCCCTCCTTCCCTCATTTTCTTCCTTCCTTCCCTCTTTGTAGTACTGGGGAGTTGAACCCAGTGCCTCACACATGCTAAGCAAGTGCTCTACCATTGAGCTGCACCCCAAGCCCCTTTTATTATTTTTTATTTTGAGACAGGTTCTCACTAAATTGTGCAGGCTGCCTCTGGCCTTAAACTGGTGATTGTTCTGCCTCAGCCTCCAGAGTAGCTGGGATTACAGGTGTGTGCCACTGTACCTGGTCTTTTTGTGGATTCTTTAGGCTCTTCTACATATTAAGATCGTATCATCTGCAAGTAGAGATAGTTTTACTTCTTCCTTTCCAATTTGGATGACTTTCATTTCTTTTACTTGCCTAATTGCTCTGGACAGAACTTCTAGTAATATATTTCATAAAATGTGGTGAAAATAGGTATCCTTGTCTTATTCCTAATCTTGAAGAGAAAGTTTGAAATCTTTCACTACTGAGGATGGTGTTAGCTATGGGTTTTCATACATCTCCTTTAACATAGTAAAGAAGTTCCTGGCACTGGATATTGGTTGCATCCTATAATTCCAGTGCTCTGGGAGCTGAGGCAGGTGGATTAGAAGTTAAAGGCCAGCCTGGGCTACATAGCAAGACCCCATTTCAAAACACTAAAGGCTGATAATATAGCTCAATGGCAGAACATTTGCCTAGCATTGGGGGAAAGAAAGAAAACAAGAAATTCCCTTCAAGTTTATTGAGTACTTTTATTATGAAAATGTGTTGGATTTTGTCAAATATTTTTCTTCATCAGTTGGGATGATCATGTGTTTGTTTCATTCTAATGTAGTATATTCCACTAACTGATTTTTATATAATAAATTATTTTGGCATTTCTGAGATAAATCTTACTTGATTATAATATGTAATCCTTTTACTATACTGTTGGATTTCTGCTTTCTAAGGATGTTCACATCTATGTGCATGTCTTTTTGTGGCTTTGGTATCAGGGTAATTCTCACCTCAGAGAAAGTATTAGAAAGTATTCTTTCCTTTCTTTTTTTTTTTCAATAAGATTTTGAGAAGACACAGTGGTGCACACCTCTAATCCCAGCAACTCGGAAGGTGGAGGCAGGAGGATCACAAGTTTGAGACCAGAGGCATTCTGTGTAATTTAGCAAGACCATCTCAAAAAAAGTAAAAAAAATGGGCTGAGGGTGCAGCACTTGTAAAGCATGCAAGCACAAGGCTGTGGGTTCCACCCCTAGTACTGCAAAATAAATAAATAAATTAATTAATTAATTAATTAAAAATTTTGAGAAGGATTGGTGTTAAATATTCTATAAGTGTTTGGCAGTTTACCAGTGAAACCACCTCATCCTAGGATTGTTAGCTGGGAGGTTTTCTTTACAGATTCAATCTTTTGGTATAGGTCTGTTCACATTTCCTATTTCTTCTTGAGTCAGTTTTGGTAGTTTGTGTGCATCTCAGAATTTTTCTGTTTCATTTAGATAATCCTGTTTGTTGGCATACAGTTTTTCATAGTATTCTCTCAGAGCTAGTCCACTAGACTTGAATGTCACTTAGTGATATATTAAAATCCTGTCTCTACTACAGCCCAGGAGTTATGGTTTTGTTCTTTCCTGTTAATATAAATGACATACACACTCTCTTGTTCCTCATTCAGATCAGAAATCTTGCCAGGTCATCAGTTTATTTTATGGAGGAGAGATGAGAAGGGCCAGTCACCCTCCTCTAGCTTACTGAAGGATAGTCTACCTTTGAACAGATATTCATTTTGGTATCAGTAACCTGGACAAGCCTGCAGTGGTAGCCCTGTGGCATCTGATCCCGTCAGATCTCGGAAGCTAAGCAGGGTCAGGCCTGGTTAGTACCTGGATGGGAGACCTCCTGGGAACACCAGAAGCTGTAGGTTTGGGAGAAAGACCTGGCAACCCCCTCCCAAAAATCAATCTGCCATTGAAAAACCCTATGAACAGCAGAGAAGCACTGACAATAGTGTTTCCCCTGTTGTACAGAGGGTCGCTATGAGTCAGATACCGACTTGACAGCACCTAACAACAACAACAACAACAACCTGGGCAAGGAGCTGAGACAGCCCACCAGAGTTCCTGGGATTTAGAGGTTGAAGGCACTTTCATACAGCAGCAACAATATCTGAAATTTGGGTATCTTTAAAAATAACATATGCAAGAACCATTTCTTCACCTAAGACACTGACAACTTTTCCTTAGCTTTGGAAATGGAGGGAATATTTTCTGCTTCTGTTGTTGAGGTTTCTTTTGACCACCATTAGGAATTTGTTGGTTAAGAGAGGAAAAAAACCCAAAAGATAAGCCTAAAGCACCCAACTTTACAACATGGAAAAGAAAGAGCAGAATAAGATAACTAAGAAATGAAATGCAGGCATATTGATGCTTTTGGGTTTTGTTTGTTTTTTCATAGTCCTAGGGATTGAGTCCAGGGCTTCATGCATGCCAGGCATGGTCTCTACCCAGTGCTTGTTTGTATCTATAATCCCCACTGGTCCCTCCCACACATAATCTGCTGGTTGAGACACAGGTTCACTGCCCTTGGGCCTCAGTTTCCATGAGTAGGCTGCAGCAGAGGGAGAGTAGGCCAACTGATCCCCTGGGTGCCACTGCCCTGCCCTCATTGTACTAGGCTGAGCTGTCTCAGGACTCTCTCTCCTCTCTGAGCTCCACTCCAAAGTGACTGTTTAGAGGGGAAGACGAAAAATAGGGAAGAAGTTGGACATTGTCTTATTAGCACTGGCTTAGGTCTCAGGCTTGGGTTTGAATCTTTGCTCTTAATGACTTGAGCATGTGCCTCCCCTCTCAGGGACTGCTCTCCATTAAATATGTATAAATATATAAGTGGGGTGAGAGAAATGAAGCATGGAGGCAAGGCTGTGAGGCAGGACAAGCTTGGTCCATTTCAGAAGGCAGAAGAAGGGCAATGGGCCTGGTGAGAGCGATGGGAGCTGAGGCTGAGTAAGAACTTATAGCAGCAATAAGTTTTTTTGGTTTTGCTTTTGTGTTTTGAGACATGGTCTCACTGTGTAACCAGGTTGGCCTCGAACTCTCATGGATCCTGATGCCTCAGCCTCCCAAGTGCTGGGATTACTAGCATGCACCAGCACATCTGGCTAGCAGTATTTTGAACTTTAGTGCAGTGAGCAGCTACTTTGCAACTTTGAGGCCCCTTGTGTTGTTTAGGAGAGAATGTGCGGGGCTGGGAGAAGTGGCAAGGAGGCCAGGAGATGGCTTCTGCATGTGTCCAGGCCAGCTTGGTGGTGGTGGTGGGATGATTAAGGGTGGGCTTCCAATGTATTTTGGAGGCAGAATCCTTGGTACCTAGTGATGGGTTGGATGGGGAGATGAGGCTCCAGAGAGTCCCAAGTCTCTGGCTTGAGCCCAATGGACACCATCCCCTGAGATGGGCAAGATGAATGCAGCAGGTGGGGGTGGCTCAGGAGCTCTGCCGTGGAAACATCCAACCTGAGAATCCTAAAGCGAAGATATTTTGGCTGCTGGAGTTCAGGTGATCAACTGGGGTACAAGGAAACAGTATCTTCCTCTCAAGTTTCTAGGTCTGGGGACAGGGACTGATCCAATGCTGGATAAAGATCTTGCCCTGCCTTAAACTTGGACTTCCTCAGGGAAACCTTTCCAGAGGTTCCCATCCCTCAAAACCCTTACCTACCCCCAGATGTGCAAATCCACAGGCCTACTGGGCTGAGGTGGGGCTGGGATTTAGCTCAGTTGGTAGAGCACTGCGCTGCAGTCTCTGAGGTCCCGAGTCCGATTCCCAGCACCACAAAAATGGGAGAAGGACCTGGCAATCCACTCCCAAGGCAATCCCGAAACAGTCAGCCAGTGAAAACCCTATGAGGGTTGCTATGAGTCAGATACCGACTCGATGGCACCTAACAACAACAACAACAACTGGGCTGAGGCTCAAAGCCGGTGTTCCCCAGTCCATGTTCCCTGCCTAATGCCCAGGGCCAAGGCCATGTAAGATCCCTCCCATCTTCCAGGAGGGCAGTCTCTGCAGCCTCCCACAAGGAGCCTGGGCCCCCTCTGCTGACTTGCTGTCCTCCAGGGCCATGTTCTCTGGCCAAGAGCATATGCCTCCAGAGAGACCCTTTTTCCCCAGGGGGTAGCTCAGGACCACCCATTATCCCAACATCCAGATATGGCATCAGCCAGAAGCAAGTGGCCCCAACAGGACAGTTTCTAGAAAGGCAGTCTTTCTGGAGGGCAACTGGCATTGTTCTCCAGCTTCTGGGACAGAATCCTTACCTGTTCTGGATGCAGAGCAAAGCACAGCAACCAGTGGCCTGTGGCAGGAAGAGGGTTATTGTTACCTTTAAAATACTAAGGTGGCTGGGCGCAGTGGCGCACGCCTGTAATCCCAGTGACTCAGGAGGCGGAGGCAAAAGGATCACAAGTTTGAGATCAGAGGCAGTCTGCATAATTTAGTGAGACCCTGTCTCAAAAACAAAAAACAAAAAACAAAAACAAATAAAATACTGAGGTGGCCAACCCAAGTCTTCCTAGAGTTCCCTATCCTCTGCCCATGAGAAGCACCTCTCCCTTCCTCCTTCCTCTGCCCATAGTCTCTCCCACGTCACTTCATTCCTCACTGGCCAGGTACCAACTCCCCTTCTCAATCCTCAGCTTTCTTCACTCACAGACGTACTCCCCAGGCTCAGTCCAGGGGTACTTGTTTTACAAGGACTCGAACCCCCCCCCAGCAGGGTAGGCCTGCCCGCCACCTGCTCTAGCCCATGCTCCGCAGCCTTCCTCCCTGTAGGTCTGCACTGAGGATAAAATGAGAGGATGTTTGGCAAGTGCTGGATGGTAAAGGTTAAATGAGAAGATGTTTGGGAAGTGCTGGATGCATGGGAAGAATTGCAGCCAGTAATGAGGAAGTCACAGGGCCTTCCCTGCAGATGTTGTGTTCATGGCTTTTTTTTTTTTTTTTTTTTTCCAGTACTGGGGTTGAACCCAGGACCTTGTGCTTGCATGCTCTGCAAGTGCTAGACCACTGAGCTGCACCCTCAGCCCATTTTTTTTACTTTTTGAGACAGGGTCTTGCTAAGTTACGCAGAATGCCTCTGGTCTTGAACTTGCGATCCTCCTGCCTCCACCCCCTGAGCCGCTGGGATTATAGGTGTGCACCACCACGCCCAGCTCGTTCATGGGTTTTTTGATCATAGCAAAGATCATTTCCACCTGTCTTGGTCTTCCTGATATAATTTAATGAAATCCAAGTTGTCTCCAATACCCAGTGCCTTGGGAAGGGAGGGAGTGGAGTACCCAGAGCTTAAAGAGGATGATAGGGAGCCATGGGACAGGAAGAGAGGACATGGGCAGCTGTGTCAGTCAGCTCTGTGATGCTGTGGCCAAAAATTGATAGAAATAAACTTATGGGAGGAATGGATTATTGGGGCTCACAGAGGATTTCAGTCCACAGATTCAGGGTAGGCACGGTGGCAGGGTAGGTGAGGCAGCAGGGCAGGTGGCCCCGGCCTATGACATAGAAACTCACATCTTGGCCAACAGGAGCAGAGAGGGCTGCTGGAACCAGGGGCTCATGTAAAACCTCCAAGGGCACACCCCATAACCTGCTTCCACAAAGCGAGGATGTACCTCTCAAAGTTCCATCGCCTCCCAAAGTTCCATCACCTCCCAGGACAGTGCCCCTAGCTGGGGACCAAACATTCAAACACGTGACCTTTGGGAGACATTTTAGATTCAAACCACAACAGCAGCTATTTAAGGAGTGGAATTGGGCGGAAACACAAGGTATCAGGCAATATACTTCCCCACAACCTCATGAACCCTTAGCAAATTTCTGTTACTACTCTTCCATGGTTTTGTAAGTGAATTGGCATTTTGGGGAATGCTAGAATGGTTGAATTCTAAAGACAGCCAGAGATCTACAGTATCACAGCAGATGTACAATTTTGTAAACATATTCTACTGGAGCTTCAACTTGAAGCATCTTCCTGCTGCTTCATAGTCTTCAGATCCACCATGAGCACTTAAACTCAGCACAGGAGGCCCAGACCCACCTTATACCCCACGGTAGGCCTGCAATTTAGAATGGCGCTCCCTGATGAAGAAACAACACAAGTGCCCTCATTTTCAATAGCTGCACTCAGTTAATAGAATGGTTATACCATAGTTGCTAACATTCCCCAAATGATAGGCTCAAGCTGCCTCCTGACGCTTCCTTTCAGAGTCTTGTGCGCCTTGATTCTCCTGGTTTTTCTCACTTTCCTGGCTCCCTTCTGGGCTTCCAGCAGGAGGAGAGAAGTGGATAGGTAGAAGAACTTTGGAGGGGGTAAAAGTGGCAGTACTTTGTGGTGAGCTGGAATAGAGGCAAAAGGGGTATGACAAGGACAACTTGAGTCCTGACTTAAGTGACTAGACAGTGGCACTGCTTGCCTTCACAGGAGACCCAAACAATGCTTCTGTGAAAGACCATCCATTCAGTTTTGCACGTTGGGTGTCTTAGTCTGTTTGCTACTGCTATAACAGAACACCACAGCCTGGGAATATTTTAAACAAAAGGAGTCATTTGGCTCACATTCTAGAGGCTAAATCGAAGATGGAAGGCCTGCATCTGGTGAGGCCCTTCTTGCTGGGTCATAACAGGCCAGAAGGCATCACATTATAAGGCAAAAGTACACAAGGATGACAGAGAAAGAATGAGAGAAAGAAAAAAAAAAAAAAAAAGAGGAAAAGGGGACCAAACTACCTCCCTTTCCAATGAACTCACTTGCTCTTTAACAGCCTAATCCACTCACGAAGGGGATGTCCTCAGGACCCAAACACTTTAAAGCCTCCACCACTCAACAGTACCACAATGGCAATTAAATTTCAACAAGTTTTGGAGGGGACACATTCAACTCCAGCATTGGGTTAGAGGTGTCTTTGCTATGCTCAAGATATGGTCAGCAGGCAGTGGATGGAGATGACAAAAGCCTGCTTTTCTGCCCTGTCCCACAGACCAAGGCCCTTCAGAAGAGTGCCGAGAGGGATCCAAGGCTCATTTTCTTGCCTTATCCACTGGGGTCTGTCTTGTCTCTGGGTGATAGATTGGGACTTAAGCTTGGGCAAGTACTTGTGTGGCTGATACATGGGGCACTTAAAAGCAGACATTAGTGTCCTGCATGCCATGTACTACAGAGAGAACAAGACCCAAGTTGCCTTCACATGGGTTTATGTAGACTCACGTAAACCTCTCAGGGTCTCATCTCAGAAATGAATGAATGAAACAGGTGCTGAATTTGCCTCTAGGAGCAACTTTTCCTTGCAGTTTCTGTGAAGGAGAATGTCAAGTGTAAAGGACAGACTCAGCAGTGGGAACCCGTTTGTGGCAGAGAGAAAGAATGAGAGAAAAAAAAAAAGAGGAAAAGGGAACCGAACTACCCCCCTTTCCAATGAACCCACTTGCTCTTTAACAGCCTAATCCACTCATGAGGGGGATGTCTTTAGGACCTAATGTCCTGAGGCAACAAATCCAGAGATCCTGAGTTGGGAACAAAGTTGGTCTCTAAAATAATCTTCCAGCAGCGGCTCTTGCCAGAAAGGCTTAGGAATTGAAATAGCCAGTGAGGACAAAGTAAGTCAATGAGTCACTGCTGCCATCAGAAAGGCTGGAGAGTGCCTTAGCGACACTGGTAACAGTGCAGAAAGTCAACTAGGAGCCCTCCCATGGCCAGACCCACAATTTAAGACACATGCCCAAAGGCTGGAAGTCAGGGGTGCCTGTGGGAGATGGGATTTTCCCTAAACCTAAGGAAGAACTTTGTATCAAGGATGGGTGGGTCCTGGTATTAGAGGATCAAGACCACTTAGGAGGCTAGAGTGTTGTTCAGTGGTAGAGTTTATGCTTAGCATGTGCAAGGCCTTGGGTTCAATCCCTAGCACCAAAAATAAATAAATAAATAAATAAATAAATAAATAAATAAAAGGATCACTTGGTTGGTTGAAGTATGCCACAGGTCCTGAGGCTGATGCCAGGTCTGAAGGTCCCTGTCAGCCTTGAGACTGTTGTTGAAGGGTTGCCACAGGCCTTTCCAGTGCTGCAATCCTGTATGTCCTTAGCAAGGATTAGATATACCATCATGTGGCCAGGTGCCCACGACAACTCTCACCTAGGTCCTGGACACCTGGCCTTAGCATCCCTGCAGGGAGGGGTACAGGAAGAACAGGCCCTGAGGCCTCATGCCAGACCACTAGATGGGGTAAGATGGAGTAATCCAGGGCAGCATTTCCCCAAGAATGGGACCCTGCTCTCACATCTGGGATCATTTTATATATGGTATCAATAACGCATTAAATAACCTCAATTCTTAGTGACAATGTTACCTCCCTTGTAATTCCCATCCTACCTTTCTAGTTTTATTAAGGAAAAAAAAAAATCTCAGTTGGGTGCTAATATGTCTAACTCCTCTCTAACACCCTTTAACCTTTTTAATTTAATTTTAACAAAGAAAGCAAGCCTCAGCAAGCCTCAGGCTCAGCGTCTTTGCAGGCAACAGCACATAGCTGCAACTTAATAATAACACTGGTTTTCACTGTGTTTACTTTTAGCTACTTTCTATTATGTCAACTGTAAAGTTCTTTTAAAAATCCATTTAAAAGCTGGGCATAGTGGTACATTCCTAAAATGCCAGCAACTTGGGAAGCAGAGGCAAGAGGATCACAAGTTTGAGGCCAAAGGAAGCCTGTGCAACTTATGAGACCCTGTCTCAAGATTTTTTTTAAAAATTAAATAATAAAAAAAAGTGAGTTAGTTTTTGTTCTGTTTTATGGCCCAGGCTCAACTGATACTTCTGCCTTGGCCTCCCAAGGAGCTGGTACTATAAACTCACATCACTGTGCCTGGCCCTGAGTTACTTTTTAAAAATATCAGATAAATAACTGTTTAAGAAGTACAAAAATCTGGAAAGAGTCATGAATGTAATAGGCAGACAAACTTTGGAAATATTATTTTAGAATAAGGACTTTAGGCTCCATAACTTTGTACTTTCTGGATTTTGCTTGTTTAATTTTTTTTTTTTTTTTTTTTAGCTGGGTGCAGTGGTGCATACATATAATCCCAGCAATATGGAGGTAGAAGCCGAGGATCTCAAGTTTGAGGCCAGAGGCAGCCTGTGTAACTTAGTGAAGGCCTGTCTTAAGATAAAAGATACAAACTAAAAAAAAGAGGCCAGGGGTGCAGCTCAGTGGTAGAATCCTTGCAATGTATGTGCAAGGCCTTGGGTCCTCCACAAAATAAATAAATAAATATTTAAATAAATAAAATAAATAATTTTTATTTGAGACAGAGCCTTGCTATACGGCTTAGGCTGGCCGGTCTTGAACTCAAGATACTTCTGTGTCAGCCTCCAGAATGCTAGGATTACAGGTATATACCACCACATCTTGCTTAATTTGCTTTTGTTGTTCCCAAATAAAGTTTATTTTTGAAACATCCCACTCTTGTTTTACCTGGTAAGGGGAAAGGGACTATTGTCATCTGGGTTAAAACAGCAAAGGTGGTCCTTAGACCTTAGTGGTCTAGGGGAGGAATGCGGAGAGAGAGAAAAAGCACTGCAGCAGGTGCCGGGACAGTGGAGCGCGGCTCACCTCCTTTTGACTCTCAAAGTCTGGAGGTTCAATAAAAAAGATCATTCCATCCAGCACTCAGGAGGCAGAGGCAGAAGGATTAATGTGAGTTCAAGACCAGCTTGGTCCACACAGCATGTTTCAGGCCAGCTTGGGCTACTCAGCATGACCCTGTCTCAAAAACAAAACAAAATAAAATATGAAAATGTTCATTCTACAGCAGAGAAGATAAAGAATGAAAGCTGCAAAAACTTTTTTTTAATGTTTCAGTTTTCTTTTTTAAAAAGTTATAAAATTTAAATGGTCAGTTAATTAAAGTTAAAAAATCTATTGTCACAAAATTTAACTGGCTATCTTGACTCCATGTTCACTACCCTTGCCATGCTGACCCTTCATTTCTTACAGCTCACATACTTTCTGATTTCTCTTCAGCAAACTTGATCTGAAGTAATTGATAGGCAATCAGCAGTTTCAGCATACGACAAACCCGGGAGAAGCTGCAGGAGCAGCCCTGGGGAAACCTCAGTGTCCTCGTAGGGCCCCTGCTGGGCCGGTTTGGCCATGGACTCTTGCACAGGCTCTGTGAGGCGAGTCTGAAGCTCCATCTTGCCCCTTCAGTTTTGGTCTCCATGGGGACTGTGACCTGCTCCAAGCTTGGCTCTCCTGAAGCCATCCACATCCTTGGCTTCATTCCACTTTGATCCTAGTCAGTTCCCACCTTCCTCCTCCACAGAGTTTCAAAACCCAGGAGTGAAACTACAAGAGAACATTACCACACAAATCAGGCCACCCAGCCGCCAGAGGTGGAGGGTACCCTGTTCTCTTTGCTGCCCGAGTCCCCATGTTGAGAGGTCCCTGACTCTACCCAGGCCCAGTCTTTGGGTTCTTCCTCCTCGTCAGTCCATCCCTGTGCACACAGTACCTTCTCGAGGCTTGGCCTATGTCCCACGCTAATGAAGGTCATCCCCAGCTGCTGGCCGATGCGGTAGAGCTCGCTTTCCACCTCCTCTGTCAAGGCGCTGGTGGCTTCATCAAGCACTGGGGGCAGCACAGGGTGGGAAGGGATGGCAGTCCTACTCTTTCCTCCCCCTGCTGCCTCCAACCTCCAATCACCCCTGCTGGGCCCCAGGACCTGACAGCTACTCTGGCTTACAGAAGTCCTGGCTCAGGGAGAAGATGGGCCAGGGGAGCTGAGGACCAGGCTCCATCTGCGGTTGGCCTGTGAGCACCAGCCCAAGTCCCTTGGCTGCCTGCAAATCCACACTGGCGCTCCCTGGGACTGCATAATCCAGGTCTTCCAGCCACCCCAAGGATGTGTCTCAGGAAAAGTCCACACCTGCCACCCCTCAGCTGAGCACAGCTCAGAGGACACCTACTCATCTGATGGTAGAACCCAAGGGACTACAGTCACAACCCCTCTCAATTGAGGCCAACTCCCCGCTCTAGCTGCTGCCATAGCAGCAAGCTCCTGAACGGGCCTTACATCCCCAGTGCTGCTCTAAGGTGCCAAGCACTGTTCCCTACAGATGGGGGGGACAGAGAGGTGCCTGGCCATGCCCAGGTACACGTGAACACGTGCTGCTGCTACACCGTGAGTGCATGCAGGGCCTGGCCTGGCATCTGTGGGGCGGACCTCACCTGCATACTTCGGCTGCAGGTAGAAAAGCCGGGCGAAGGAGAGTCTTTGCATCTCCCCTGGGGACAGGACATCATACCTAGGGAAGGGAGTGAGTGACATGTGCTGGATGGAGGCGATGGCTGGGATTTTACCAAGAATGGGTGTGGGCAGGAAGAGGTTCTCTGCAGAGGGTGCCGCCAGGACACACAGAGGCACCTCCCCCTCTCCCATGGCCCTACTGCCCATACCACGGGTGGCCCAAACTCTGCTCCCAAGGCACAGAACTTGCCCTTGAAGGACCAGCCAAACACCTGGTTTTTGGGGTCAGGAGCTATTCTTATCCCTTGCCAGGGCCCATGTCTTCATGAGGTAGCAAGGGGTGCACACCAACTCCATTCTTACCAGTTCCAATCCACTTGCTGGTCTAGACCCTCTGTCCTTGCCACCAAGCTAGACTGTAACAGACCCAGAGGGCAAAGAGTCCATGAAAGGGCCCATCCCGGCTTCTACCATCCTCAGTTCCTATCACATAAATGCTCCTGAGATAAGCAGCCACCCCAGTGTACCAAGGTGTGTGCACACAACTGCATTGCTTAGACTTGCTAGAACAAAAAGCAGACTGATTCAGCCAGTTTTATTATTTTAAAATTCTCTGCAGAGAGAGCATCCCCTTATTGCCTGTATCTGGCCAATGATTCCCACTGCCAACCTACACTCCCACTATCTGCCCCGGCCCTGGGCCCAGAAATGGCAGGGTCTGGCTCTGCTGGGCCAGCACCTACCTGTGGGCAGTGCTCCCAGGTGCCCTGCATGCTCAGGGCCCTCCCCCACTTACCAGGCCTGCCAGTTCCAAGAACCTCATGATCCTCTCATCATCAGTAGAACCTGCAACATAGAGAAGGCTGGCTGGGACATATGGTGGATGTTGTGGCGGGGTGGCCACCCCAGAACGCTGGCCTGAGACTACTGGATGTAACTGTATTTCACAAGGGAAAGGTGAGGTGAAAGAAAGAAACCCTTCCTTTCCTCCAATGGGCATTTCTCCTCAGGGAGGGATGATGGGAAAAGATGAGGTCTCAATATAAACCCAAAAACCGTAAGCAGTTAAAGAAAGAGGAGGCTCAACCTGGGCCTCTTCCAATGGGCACAGGTGAGGCCAGTCAGGCAGAGCAGGGGCAACTGAGAAGGGCAGACATGATCTGAGGAGGCCCAGCTTACCGGAGTCTGGGTAGATCTCCTTCAGTGGGTATATCACCTGAAAACATAAACCACACAGGCCTAGGAGGCTGAGACACGGCTGCACTGCCCACTGCCCCTCATAACCCATAGGAATCGCCCAGAGAACCAAGTTGCTCTCCACCTAAGAAGAGCAGGGACACTCTGGCTGAGGGGCCTGTGGGAGACTCAGGGTACAGCTAGTGAGGCAGGGCAACTGCAGCCTGCAGAAGGGTATTTGGAGCATGAGTCTGAGCCTTGTGAGGGCAGGAGCCTAGAATCCAGCCTTGGTGTGCAACGAATGCGTGCGATAACTGGCCAGCAGCCCAGGGAAACTACTCTAAGCGTATGGATCCAATCCATAGATGCTGAGTAGAATGTTCTTAGAACCTGGAGTTTCCAAGGACAGCCCTTTATTTGCCCTACCTTCTGCCCCTTAACTCCCTAAGGCCTGAGGCTTGTCACACTGCTACACGCCCCAGCTGTGAGTGGGTAGAGTGAGGAGGGCGGGCAAGGCCCCTGACCCAGCTGACCTGCTCCCGAAGGGTCCCATCAGTGAAGAACGGCTTCTGTGGCAGGAACAGCACCCCGTGGGGTCCAAAGTCAGCCAGCATCTGCACAGAGCCTGCAGAGCCCAGGGAGGTCTCCGCTGTGAGACGTCACAGAGAAAGGAGCTGCGTCTCCTCTCTGCCTTTCACCCCCCTTCCCTAGATGAGCAGGCTGGAGCCCACCATGCTGCCCACCCAGGACCAATGCCAAGCCAAAGGCAGGGAGGCCCCGCTCACCCCGTGTGCTGGCCCACAGGCCACCCAGAACCCGCAGCAAGGAGGTCTTCCCAGTGCCCGTGTTGCCTGTGATGAGCAGGCTCTGTCCCTCACAGATCTTTAGGCTCAGGTCCTTGACCAGAGGTTTGTCAGATGAGGGGGCCGAGATGGAGACCCGCTCAAGGAGAAAAGCTGTGTCCACTGGCTGTGTCCACTCCGGGGCCCTGGGGCAGAGAAAGGAGAGTGGGAGGACAGGCAGTGTGAGCACCGCATTGAGGAGGTGCTTGGCTGGGAGACACCACCTCTGCATGGGGGGGCTTTACATCCCAACCCTGGGTACCCCAAATGGTAACCGCCTGGGAAGGCAGGGTCTTTAAAGAGGTGATGTTAAAATGAGGCTATTAGGATAGACCCTAGGGACAGGGAACACACAGAGAAGAGGCCATGTGAGGACAAGTGAGGTGACCATGTGCAAGCCAAGGAGAGAGGCCTCAGGAGAAACCAATCCTGCCAAAACCTTGACCTTGGACTTTTAGCCTCCAGAACTGTGAGAAACTAATTTCAGTTGTTTAAGTCACTTGGTCTTGTCACCTGTGTCTTGTCATGGTAGCCTGAGCCTATAGTGGGTGGGAGCACCTACTTTGGCCCATTGGATGCAGCCCTGTGCATGACTGTCTCAATGCCTGTAAACAGTAGATGCTTCCCCCACGTGGCAGGGGGAGAAACCTGGTCAGGTAGCTGAGTTTTCCCAGTGTCATAGCACAACTAAAATACTGATGGGAAGCTCTGGATCTCCTGGCTCTCCGTGGATATACATCTTCCCACATGACAGCGACCCCAGTTTCCTACACGCCCTGTCCGTGTCACACCCACAGCCTGAAGCTTTCATTTCAAATGGGTAACTGTTAAGGCATTTGTTCCCAAGAAAAGAGAGTTGCACGAAGGTCCTAAAATTCAGACTGTTTCCATTTCTGAAAACTTACTATGTGGCTACTGTCCAAGCACTTTCTAAGGACTATGAAATCTAATCCTCACAGCCACACAGAAGGAAGATTTCACCAACACCCCTTTTTTGACATGATAAAATTGAGACCCAGAAAAGTTAAATAATTTGTGCAACAAAAGTGAGGAAATGAAACAAATCCTGACTGCACAGAAGGTCTGAAACATTCATTGTCCCCAAAGACACATGAACTAACATCTCTGGGTCTCAGGAGACGTGGCGAATACATGGCATGCCCTGAGGAAAGATGGAAGCAGCAGGAAGAAGAAAACAAAGAGGATACCATCAAGACTTTTGTTCTGTTTATCAATTAATTAATCTTGTGGTACTTGGGGGTTGAACCCAGGGCCTTGCACATACTTTGTAGGTACTCTACCACTGGGTGGCTCCTCCAACCCATTTTTTATTTTTGTTATTTTGAGTCAAAGTCTTGCTAAGTTACACAGGCTGCTTCTGGCCTTGAACTCACAATCCTTCTGCCTCAGCCTCCCAAATCACTGGGATTATAGGCGTCAAGCAGTTTTTTTTATTTTTAACACTTGGTTTTGCTATGTAGCCCATGCTTGAACTTGAGATTCTCCTGCCTCAGCCTCCATAGTGCTGAGATTACAGGCAAGTGCCACTACTCCAGGCTTAGATTTATCATGGGGCCCAGGCAGGTGTGTATCCTGTTTCCCCTGGCTGGGGTATGATATAAATCAACACAATGGATGCCAGAGCAGTTGCAGTGATGGTGACAGTGAACTTATCATGCATCTGGCACAAGATGTAGATCGCTGCCACTCATTCCTCATGACTCTGCCACCCCGCTGGAAGGATAGGCTACCGGGTGAACCCAGACATGGGGTTCCTGAATTCCCGAACTCCCACAATGCACTGCAGCAGTACTCACTTGTCCACGCCCCACTTGCTCTCACCCAGGATCTCGTAGTCCTGTGACTTCTGGGACATTTCCAGCAGGGCCTCCTGGAGCTCCCCAATCCTGGGCAAGAAGTGAGAACCTGAGGCAGGGTCTGGGCACCAGGTGCAGGTGACACTCCTTTCTGCCACCCACCCGCTAGTCTATGGTGAGTCTTTCTGCTCCTTTTCTGGCTCTCTGCTCAGGACCCAGCAGGGTGGGGCATGGCTCCACCTGTGTGTGTAACCGGCCACATCCGAGAGCGTGGTGGAGAGGTCAATGAGGCGGGTGAAGCAGCTGATGAGGTAGATGCACACAAAGGCGTTCTGGGCAAAGCAGAAGGCAGTCAGCGCAGGCCTTGATGCTCAGGCCCTGGGCACTAGGCCAAAGAGGAGCAGGGGCAGCAAGAGGGGTCATCTGGAAGGATTCTCACCTTGCTGACCAGGGTGCTAAGCTCTGTGGGGCTCAGGTCTCCATAGACTCCACTGAAAATGGGGATCGCGATGACAATGTAACTCAGGATGCTGCCCAGATAGTCAAAGGTGTTGACACCGACTGTAGGAGACAGATTGTGTGAGACCCAGGAGCCACTCCCACGCTCTGCAGGGGATGCACCCTCACCATGGGGAGGAGGAAGCCAAGCAGGGCCACACTTCCCTTGAGTCCTCATTCTCATGAGGACACCCATGACAAAGGGAGTGGCTCCCTTGGCTAATTCCTGCAGCACAGCAGATTTGTCAGGGCAGGCAGAAAGTAGGGAGGTGTGGGAAGGGAAGCGGCCCATCCGGATCTGTGGTTCCCGCCTCCAGGGGCCTCTGCACCTACTGTACAGCCAGAGCTCCTTGGATATCAGCTCCCTCTGGGTCTGAAGGAGTCTCTGCAGCCTGCGGTCTGTCCTCATGTGCTCCACGTGCCCGGCTCTATAGGACAGGGTGCGATGTCCATAGGGCCTGCAAGGGCTCAGCCAGGCTGGGGCACCCCCACCCCATCACAACCTCCTTCCAGAACCACGCCCATCCAAGTGATCTTGCCTTAGACCCTTTCTGCCACTAATACCCATCCACTGCTTATAATTCCTCACGACACTGTCTGTAGAAAGAACAAAACTCTAGACTTGGCCACATCTGCTTCAAATCCTGGTCCTGGCTTGTTTCTAGTTAAGTGACATGGGCAGGTTACTTAAGCCTCTAACAGTTTAGTTATTCTCGTCTGTAAAATGGAGCTAACATTTATGTAATATGTTAGAATGAAATTTAAGAGTTTTTGAATGTGAAATATCAGACACATGAGGGGTCCTCAATAAATAAGAGCTGCTATGATGATGATGATGATGATGGTGATGTTGCTGCTGCTGCTGCTGCGGCCAGGGATTAAGCCCAGGCCCCTGAAGATGCTAGGCAAACACTCCATCACAGAACTAACCCCTAGCCTCAAGAGCTGCTGTTATTAACCAAATAAAATGGAGTAGTACTATGTACCAGGCTATATGCTAGTCAGCTAGTCCAATAAAGAGGTGGCTACACAGCTCCTATCTTTGAGGAGCTCCCAGTTCAGAGGGCAGGTGGTTATACTGCATTGTTCACCTTGAATATGGTGTGTCAAATGTGTCCTCAGGGCTAAGCCAACAAACAGGCTTCATCACCAATGGAGACATGGAGAGCTCCCCAAAGGAGGTGACTTTGGGGCTTCAAGGGTAGACAGGAATTCTCCAGCCAGAAAAGGTGGAGGGGGCATGTCAGATTTTGCACTGAGAGTCTGTAGAAGAATCTGAGAACTTACCTGCATTCCCTACTGCTTCATGAGCAAAAGCCGCACCATCCAAAAGCAAATCACCACCCAGCCCACCACCCAACTCCAGCTCAGACTCATAGTATTCCTGGTGCTTCCCAGTGGTGGGGACTGCAAATTGCAGCAGAGACTGAGAGGAGAGCAAAGGACTCAGGGCTGTCAGACCCACACTGAGAACAGGGGATCCAAGGAATAATGCAACTTTGTAAACACAAACCTATGCTACAGTACAAACCCTGACTCCAAAGGCCAAGGCAGAGCAAAGGACCTGCCCTGGCCCTGAAGGGAAAGGCAGAGATTTCACAACACTGCCATCAGGAGACCAGGCAGTTGGCTCCACCTAGACAGTGTTGGTAAGGAGCACATCTCCTGATCTTCTGGGCCAAAGGGCGGGTTCTGTTCCCTCCCATGCTATAGAGGATCAGCCAGGGATGCCAGGAACTAACAAGAAAGCTATTTCACAAACAGGAAGACAAAGGCCAGGCCTTAGAGTCATCGATAAAAAGAAGCATCCATTCATTTTATTCCTGGCCATTTCAGGCTCCCTATTAGGCCTCTAGGGCTGGGATTTAGCTCAGTTGGTAGAGCGCTGCGCTGTGGTCTCTGAGGTCCCAAATTCAATTCCCAGCACCGCAAAAATGGGATAAGGACCTGGCAATCCACTCCCAAGGCAATCCCAAAACAGTCAGCCATTGAAAACCCTATGAGGGTCGCTATGAGTCAGATACTGACTCGATGGCACCTAACAACAACATTAGGCTTCTAAGACTAAAGCTGGCCACTGTAAGAAGCCACAGCCTTAAAAGCTGTCCCTGGATCTAAGGACAAAGCAGATGAGGACAGTCAGAGGGAGAGGGAGAGGGTCAAAGCCAAGTGTGACAATGCTCCACCCAACCTCTGTGGTGGCAAGAGGGCTGCAGACTTCACCTTTCCTTCTCTACTACCAGCTATGCAAAGCAGAAGGGAACTATCTCTGCCAGACTCACCGGTAGAAAGCAGCAGGCTCAGCATTCACTCGAATCTGCATGTGCTTGAACCTGGGCAGATCAAAGAGAAATGTATGCTGATGATGCAGAGCCCTGGATCCGGGCCCAGCCTGTATGGGGCAGCGGAGCCTGTGTACAGATAGTGCTGCCCTTAGCTTTTTGCTGACAGGACAGGTGCATTCCTGCCCACAGCACCTCCTCACCAAGTCCCAGCATGCAGGAAGGGGCCAAGAAACACAAAGCAGGGGTGAGACTGATCAGCCACCAGGCCCAACAGATCCAAGACAGGACGGGTAGAACAGAAGCATGTGAGAAGGCCAAGAGATGATATGACATCGGTAATGGCCAACCAGACACAGTTTTCAATGCTTCTCTAGTGTTCTGCACAGCACTCCAGAAATGATGAGTCACGGCTTTCCCAGGATCTATCCTAGTGTTCTCACACCGGACAAGTGTTTTCTAGGGAAGCTTCTTAATTCTCAGAATTCTCTCAGTAGGCAAGTGTATCATCTCACTTTAGGGGTTAGAAAATGAAACTTAGCCTCACCCAAGATTACACAGCTAGTAACTGGAATAGGTGGGATTTGAACTTGGGCAGATTTACTCCAGACCCCATCCCTTAACCTCAAGCAAAAAACACACCTGAAATCCCCCTCCAGCTTTTCCTGCTGCACCAGCTTCGCCACGATGGGCCCCATCAAAGTTTTGTTCACCATGGTTCCCAGGATGAAATACCCGAAGATGCTCACAGGCCCAAGCCAGCCTGTGCTGAAAGACAGAGTAAGAGGGAGGGTATGGGGCACCACATAGTCCCGCAGGCCTCAGCCCAGCCCCATTCCCCTTCTTCAATCTCAGCAGTCCCGTGGGTCCTCTGTTCCTGTGTGGGGAGATCTGATACCTGGTGTGAACTGTCAGCGCACCAGGATCCCTGCAACACTGAAATGCCACAGGGCCAAAGAGAGGGCAGGGGCCTGAGCATTTGAGATGGAAGTCTCCTTGGGGTGCAAAGTGGGGAGGGAAGGCATGTTGCTCTTGGACCCTGACCCATCCTCTATGTCACATACTCTGGGAAACACTGACCTGGGAGGAGGAGGACCTCAGGGGTAAGGGGAGAGACTGCACCTTTGGAAGCACTGGTAAGTGTAGTAGACAAGGGTGAAGGGGGAGATGATTAGCTTGCTGGCCATGGTGCTGAGCTGCCGGCAGAATCGCTCCACATCCTGGCTGATACGCTGATCCCTGAAGCCAACAACAGATTAACTGGACCAAGCGAGCTGGGCTCCAGGGCAGAGCCACCTCTTCTGACCTTGCCTTTCTGCACCCTCAGCAACCACCTCATAGGAAGACGGACCCAGACAAGTAGCCCTCAACAAGAGTCTAAACAGCTGCTTCTTACGGCTCCCCAAAAATGTGGGACTGAAAGACCTACTACCCAGGGGACTGAGCTAGGTCTGTGCAGAGGCTAAGAAAAACTTGAGGGTAGAAGAGATGTTTTTTTGGACGATCAGGAACATAGTCTCCTTATCTCAATCCTCCCCATCTCTCTTAAGTCTGGGCTTAAGTCTCCAGCTCAGAGGTCTGGCTGTAAAGAAGCCTCACATGGGCCAAGTCATCAGGAAAACGCTGAGGGGGGCGGCAGCAGCAGCAGCTGTTTGCTAAGAACCTTCATGGTGAAGCTTGGCTTAAGCTGAGGAAAGGTCTCCCAGGCAGCAATGGGGATACAGTGGGGATCTGGATCCTAGGCTGAGGTCCAGACAGCAGTAATGTTCTTTCTCTCTCCCTTTTCTTTCTATCCTTCCTTCCTTCCTTTTGTGCTGCTAAAAACCCAAAAGCTTGCTGGGGGTTAGTGAGCAGGGTGGGAGGGGAATGTGGAGGAGAGACCCCATAGGTCCCACCTCACCACAAGGGCCACACTGATTCCTACTCCCAATAAGAGATGTGACCTTAGACAGGTCACTTGCAATTCCTGGGCCTGTTTCCTTACCTGTAAAACAACAACAGCTAACTTACACTGAAACACTTGATATGTCACATACCACACATGTGTGTTATATGAATTACATTATTTCACTTTCACTACACTGTTTGAGACAGAAACTACTATCATATTCATTTTACAATGGAAATGCAGGGCTTAGTGAATGTAAGAGCTAGAAATTGGGAGGTGATACAATGGGGATCTGGATCCTAGACTGAGGCCCAGATAGCAGTAATTTTCTTTCTCTCTCTCTTCTCTTTCTTTCCTTCCTTCCTTCCTTTTGTGCTGCTAAAAACCCAAGAGCTGGTTTTCTACCAAGGACACTTTCTTCACTTGCCTTATTTAGAAGGCCAGGATATGAAATGGACAAAATGGAATGTCCTGGCCTCTTCTTTCCAGCTCCCTAATTCTATTCTCAGCCCTGCAGCCTCTCCAGGGTTCTTTGTAGAGCATCCTCCCCAGCCAGCTCTGGGCAGCAAACACTTGGCAGCTGTAGATGACTCCCCTGGGGTCTGTGTCCAACCCTCTCCAGGACTAAGCTAAACTGACAGGGCAGGCAGATGGCAGTGAGGACTGAGAGGGGCACCTACGGGTTATCGATGTCATCCCGCAGCACATTGAGGGTGTAGTACACTCGTGCCCGGAAGTAGAAGTGATGCAGGTGCTCGGTGAGGTCCTTCCTCCAGCTCACGTACAGCATGTTGCAGGTGAACTGGTCAAAACTCTTCAGCTGTGGAGTGGGTGAGGTAAGGAAAAGGGAGAGGAGGCACAGATAGCTTCCTGCAAGTCTTAGTTCAAAGCTCAGGGTCAGCAGAAGCCTCTGCTGACCGGGCCCAGCCCACTCGGATCACTCAGCACTTTTCCCTTTTACAGCTTCAGATCACGGGACTTCCACCCTGACTCACTCATGTGTTTATTCCTTCACCAAACCTTGAAGGGCTCACCAGAGGCAAGACCTCAAGCTCCTTTCTGCAGTGTGTGCCATACACAGACAGCAGAAGGCCATCTGGAGACTGGGCATCCTATCACCTGTCCCATTTATGTTTCACATCTCTGTTCCCCAAGCATGGAAGAAGGTTCCATGTACGCAGGCCTTATTGACCAAAGGCCCACCCTAAGTGCCACAGTACGATGTGAAATGCTTCCTTAGAAAACAGCTTGTCCAGCCTGACAGACAACACTAGGATGGGGCCTGGCAAAGCCCTGACTGTCACCTGCCATTTCTGAGCCTCTGTGCTAAGCACTAGGGAAATAACATGCTTACAGTCTAGCCAGGGAGCTGACAGTGACAAGGGTATAAGGAGTTTGAGAGCAGAGGTCAACTTGAGGAATCAGTTAAGTATGGAGAAAGGGCCAAACCTGGGGAAGGAAACATGAGGAAGAAATTTGAGGAGGACTCTAAAGAAGAGACAAGGGAGGTACCTTGAAAAAAATGAGGAGGCTTTAGCCAAGTGGACAAGGGGTGGTGGAAAGAGGTCATTCGGCAAGAAAGCAGCAGGTGGAAGGCTAGAGGTGTGACTTGGTGCCAAGCTGAGTCACAACCTCAGCTGCCAGAGGACTAGCAGCAGCTTTGGCTGGTGATCCTGATTTTAAAGTGCTCTGGGTTCCATGAAGCAAGAATTCTGGAAACAGAAGAGGCAATGACCACGTCTCCTAAATACTGAATTAAACCAGAACCTTGTGGCCTAGCCCTAGGAACCCGAAACACCTGAGAAATCCTTCCCAAGTGGGCCAATAGCATGATCAATGCCCTGCTTAGAGTTCTGACCTTCAGGGCAACCATCTCTCTAGTTCCCAGAAAAAGGAGGAAATACACACCCACAACTTGGTTCCTGCTTCCTGGCTAAATCCCATAGGGCACTCCACTCACACTACAATGGAGAGGTAGACAGTGGGAAAATGAAAGCCCTTACTGTGGAGTTGAGAACAATGAGCACAACAGCCAGGAATGTCAGCGCCTTAAACCCATCCAAGTCTTTGTTTCCCAGGACCCCGTAGTACTGACTGGGGATCAAGCCAACCTGGTAGATCACCAATTGTTCTGTGGGGAAGGAGTCAGAAATCAGTAATGAGGGAAAAGGAGGGAGGTTGCCTCATCAACCCCACACAGAAGGAAAGGGACCCAAAGTCAGGTCTCTACCTGGCTCCCCAAAGCCCAGGCTTACTCACTCACCCAGGAGGGCCACACACAAGAGAGTCAGGAACATCAAGACATTCTGTGATGACCAAGAAGGAAACAAAACCTTCTGTATCCTCAGGAACCGCTGGAGAAACCGCAGATCTAACCTGGGCCTGAAGAAGTCAGGAAGCAAACTTTAGAGAGCAGTTACCAAGTTCATCCACATTGTTCTGGAGAGGGTTCAGGCCTTGCAGAAAGAGCAGCTTGTGAATGCTGAAGATGGTAGGCTAGGAACAGATCTCAGTACAGAAAGTGATACTGTTATTAAAAGGAAATGTAAAAAAATATCTTAATGAAGATACCTTAGCAATGTTGAAGTAGGAAGGCAAATCTCAAATAAGATCCCAAACCCACAAGCTATAAAGGTGAAAACTGATGGATTTAATTTAATTAGAAGGAAATATTTTGCCAACACAGTACATAGATTTAAATGAGTTAGAGAAGGTATTTGCAGAGAGTAAAATCAACAAGGGATTAAAATCTAGAGTATGCAAGGAATTCCTGAAAGTCAGGAATTCAGGAAATCCATAGAAAACAGAAGGAATATAAATAGGCAATCCACAAAAACGGAAACCCACAGGCCTAATTAACACAATGGGCTATTATCTTACACCCTTCAGATTGATAAACATTAGAACAGCTAAACAATACTGGGGGGGGATATGGGGCAATAGGAGCCTTTACATATCGCTGTTGAAATGTATAACTTGGTGTGACCATTCCAGAGAGCAATCTAGCAGAATTAGGTATAACCTAGCATCCTCCCCTGGTGTGGGTAAACCAGAGAAAATCACCCATACCCACTGAGACAAATGCCAGAATGTTCATCACAGTATGGTTTGCGGTGCTTAAAATACTGGAAGAGATGTAGGTGCCCAAGGAAATCAGTAAGTAAAATGCAGTCTATGCACCCACGGTAGCACCACACAGGACTCACAAGTGAAAACTCACAGTATGGCTGATCTCAGAAACACAAAATTTAGGTAAAAAGGAAAAGCCTAAAAAAATCATAGCGTATTATCTGTATGAATTCAAACATACTGTATATTTCTAAGGGAACACATACCAATTTGTGTAAGGTGGACTGTTAAAACAATACACAGAGTGGGTGTCCCGGGAGTGTAATGGGATTAAGAATAGGAACGAATAAAGGAAGATAATAAAAGAAGGGTCCTCGAGGTGCCAAGAACTGAGAAGGATCATCAACTCAATTCTGTGCACTTAAGGTTCTAAAACAAGCAAACGAAAAGGCGGCCAGTTGTAAGGGAAAAGATCTCACACCGTGGATGCAGGGCACAGAAGTCTCCGTGAGGGCGGCTGGAGGGGGAAGCACAGAGCAGCCTGAGATCCGAGCGGGAGGTGGGCACCCTTCGTCAGCTACTCTTTTTGCTCAACCGGACGTCACCTGAGCTGACCAGGGGCTCAGGGGCGGCTGACTAGGCGCGGAGGACAGGAAGCCCCTTCCTCACAGTCCAGAGACGTCCTGCCTTAACCTGGCCCTACTCGCCAGCCGCCCTGCTCACCTGGCGCCAGCTGCGGGTGCGGGGCCCGGGACCGCCATGACCCGGGATCCAACAGAAGAAGTAGTTGGGCAGCCCAGAAGTTTGGGCAGATTCCGCGGTGCTCTTGGCCAGCCTGGGGGAGGAGCCCGGACGACCATAGAGACAGCAGCCGATAGAGAGGAAGGCGCTCCCGGAAGCTCAGACTTTTCTGAAAATACCAATGAGTGCCGAACGTTGATTCAGCTCACCCGGCGGCTAGAGCGTCCCCTCGGGCTCTGGGAGGTTCTAGTCCAGAATGTTACTATGACAAGTGTTTTAGATCCTGAGTATAGTAGATGTTTCATACATTCTCCCGGAGAAGCCAATGTGATCTTTTACTTTTTAATTAATTAATTAATTAATTAATTAATTTGCTGCAGTACTGGGGACGGTGCAACATCTCCAGCCCCGACATGATGCTTTTCTTTCCCTATAACAATTAACATTAGAGCAGGGACTCGGCCTTGTTCATTCCAATACCTGAAACACTACTAGAGTGTGTTGTTGTTAGGTGTGCTGAATGGATATTTTAAAATGTTAAAATGTTAAATAAATAGGGCCGGGCGCAGTGGCGCACGCCTGTAATCCCAGCAGCTCAAGAGGCGGAGGCAGGAGGATCGCATGTTCGAGACCAGAGGCAGTCTGCGCAATCTAGCGAGACCCAGTCTCAAAAAAAAAAAAAAAAAGTAAAGAAATGGGCTGAGGGTGCAGCTGAGTGGGGTCCGGCACTTGCAGAGCACGCAAGCCCAAGGCCCTGGGTTCAACCTCCAGTACTGGGGAAAAAAAAAAAAAAGTTAAATAAATGAAATGCTCATCTACCACCTGATTACAATGCATAAAGGAAATGGTTCAAGAAAACAACAGCGCCAGGTGCGGTGGCACACGCCTGTAATCCCAGCGGCTTGGGAGGCGGAGGCAGGAGGATCTCAAATTCGGGACCAGAGCAGTCTGCATAATTTAGTGAGACCCTGTCTCAAAAAGTAAAAAAAAACATGGGCTGGAGGTGCAGCTCAGTGGTCCAGCACTTGCAGAGCATGCGAGCACAAAGCCATGGGTTCAACCCCCAGTACCGCAAAACAACAATAACAACAACAACAACAAAACAGCATGATCTCACAGAGGCCTAAAATTGGGTCTAGATGTATCTTCCTACCTTCCCTCAATTCTTATTGTCAAAGGTATTCCAAACACTCAGCAAGATATATATATATATATATATGTATGTATATATATATATATATATATATATATATATATATATATCACCTATCTTCATGGAGTTTATGGTTTAGCTGGGAATATCAGCCAGGTGACTGTCACAGTGTCTATGAAATGCTCTGACAAACATACCATGTAGCAGGCTTTCTCAACTTCAGCATTAATGAGTTTTTAGTAACTTTTAGTGCTCACTCTTTGTTGGGTGGCCTTTCCTATTCATTGTAGAAGGCTGGGCATTATCCCAGGCCACTACCTACTAGATGTCAGTAGCATTCCCCCTGATCCAGCTGTGCTGACCAGAAACATATGCAGATTTTCCCACATGTCCCTTCGGGGAGAGAAGGAACAAAATTCTGGTCTTGCTTCACATCCCCCAGCATTAAGAACCACTGTCTCGAAACTACACACAGTGGCATCCAACTCAGGATGGGGGCAATAGGGAGTCGAAACAGATTTTGCAGAAGAGAAGATAACTGAGTGGTTCTTAGAGGTGGCAAGAGCTTAACTTAATGCCGGAGCCTGATTTCCAGGTATGCCTTTTACTTTAAAAACCAAGCAAAGGCCGGGCACAATGGCTCATGCTTGTAATTCCAGTGACTGGGACAGAGGCAGGAGGATGGCAAGTTCAAAGTCAGAGGCAGCCTGCATAATTTAGCAAGACCCTGTCTCAAAGAGTAAAAAATGGGCTGAGAGTAAGATTCAATGGTAGAGTGCTTACAAAAGCATTACACGAGGCCCTGAATTTAACTACCTAATACTGTCAAACAAACAAACCAACAAACCAAGCAAACATGTCAAGATGAAAGTTTTGACAAATTAATAAGGGAACAAAAGTACTAAGACAAGAAACCTCATTTCTTACATGTATGGTGGCTTAGACCTGTAATGTCAGCACTAGGGACTCTACAGCAAGAGGATTGTGAGTTTGAGGCCTGCCTAGGCTACATAGTGAGAACTTGTCAACAAGCAAGCAAACAAACAAAAATACCCAAAAGACAGAATTTAAAAAATTAAAAACTCCTGGTGTGAGTCTGGGGATGTAGGTCAGTGGTAGAGCACATGGTTAGAATGTGCAAGGCCTTGAGTTTAATCCCTAGCATCAACAAAGAAAAAAAATCCCGCTTTTGGTTTTGGTGGCATTACTGTCCCAAGACCAGACTCCTTGACACTGTATATTTAAACCTTTAGGAAGCATTGGGGCCCAGAACACATTAATCCAAAGTACGTTGCTTTTGCATGCTGAGTATTTTGAACTAAAGGAGATTGGAAGTCCTCAGAAGCAACTTCAGAGGCAGGTTTTCTCTGACCTTCTCCTGCCTTTCTGTCTCTCACCTCTTTTTCTCTTGAAGCAAGTCATAGAAACTCTTCCTCAAGGCAGGTCATAGAAATTGGAATCCATCTCCCTGGAAACGAGTGATTAAACCTAGAAATATTATTTATAGTCCCCTGCCCCTGTGGGTAGGAGTGGTCTGTAAGAAATTCTCTGACTTACCTTGTCTGATAGTAGGTCATAAGACCCTCATTCCAGGCAGTCCTGCCTTACCCCTTTGACTGGGATAAGTATGTCAAAAAGTGAGTATGTATGAATTTGACAGAAAACCAAGAGAGTGGTATAGAAAGGTATTTTACGAACTCATATTATGCATTCCAATTATTTTGCAAGTCATGTTCTGTTCATTGTAATGAAGAGTTTCTAGAAATAAAATACTTATTGTCATATATTTTGATTTGAAATTAATAGTCAAAGGGTTAAAATTGAGAAGAAGGAAGGCTACATAGAGAGGATAGGAGAAAAAAATGAATAGAGCCATCCTAACCTCAAAAAATACACAGGCCATAGTTACTGCTTGTACTGTTTCTACTAGGATGAAGCGTATCCTTCTCCAGCTACTAGACTCCTGTGCTGCTTCCTTACTCTCATAGGTCAAGGAAGGGAAGACAAACGGGAAGAAAAGAAAAGTGATTTTGTAATGACTGCCAATATTTATTTAATTCTCCTCCTCCTCTTCCTCCTCTTCCTCCTCCTCCTCCTCCTCCTCTTCCTCCTCCTCCTCCTCCTTTTTCTTCTTCTCTTCTTTGTGTGTGTGTGGTACTGGGGATTGAACCCAGGACCCTGAATATACTTTGCAAGCCCTCTGCACCCCTAGTCTCTTTTTTATGTTTTTATCTTGAGTTACTGGGATTGTAAGCATGTGCCGCCGAGTCTGGCTACTGTCAAATTTTAGATGATGCTATAGTTTCACTTCCAGTGAAACTAGATGTATTTGCCTAAGAGCATGGAGGATTAACCACAAGGCTGTTTCTGCAATGTTGTAGGTAACAGAAAAACCCTACAAGCAATCAGAATCAAAGGAGGTTTGGTTAAACAAAATATGACACACTCGCTTTACAGAATACATTTTGTAGCTATCAACAAGGATGAGAGAGGTGGCATCACCATAGTGACTTAGAACATGGACCTTAGAGCCACCTGTATGGGTTCAAGTCCCCAGGCTACCTCCTTATCTCTATGTGACCTGGAGTAAGTTGCTTTAGTTTTCTTACCTGTGAAATGGAAGTGGTAAGCATTCCTACATTAAAGGGCTGCTGTGGTAAGTAAATAAGTTAATTGATAGGAAGTACTGAAATATTACCTGACAATAATAAGAGCTAGATATTACATTATATACCAAACATGGAAAAAATGCCCATGCTAAGTTGTTTGGTTTGTTTTTAATTTACTAGTTTTTAAATTGAAAGCTTTAACACACATGGCAATGAATAAGTCTATTTCTCTAGTTCCAGAGGCAAGTACTATTTACAATTTCTTAGGAATCTTTCTAAAAATGTTTTATGCGCAAACTTATATGTGTAACTATATTTTACACCCACACCAACACCCACTCCTTTTCCTCTTGTTGTCTTACAGCCTTCTTTTTCTATTTTACAGTGTATCTTGGAAGTTCCATGTCAGCATATATGGACATAGGGCATTATTTTCTACTGTGTAGAGGAACTGTGTGTATTAATGAGTTCATTATCACTGTGGCAGAAAAACCAATGGAGGCAAAGGTACAGGGGAAGACCTACTTATTGGGGGCTTACAATTAGAGGATTTAGTCCACAGAGGCAGGAAGGTGTGGTGGTGAGGCAGGCATCTGGGCAGGTGGCAGGCGACCTACTGTATGGCAAGACAGAAGGCAGAGAGCAACCAGGGCCAGGGGTTGGGGTAAAAACCTCCCAAAGTTCCATGACCTCCACAATCAGCACTACCAACTGAGGAGAAAATGTTCAAACACATGACTTTTGGGGGACAGTTTCATCAAAACCATAACTTGGGGTATTCATTTTCCTGTTGATGGACACTTTAGTAGGTTGTAGTCTTTTGCTCTTAGACAGAATGCTACAGCTAATATCCTTGGATATATCCAAAATATGCTTACATCTAAAAGAAGGCATGTTCCATATTTTGATTTTAGAAAAGTAAGGTTTGGCTGAGTCTGGGAGTGGACACTGGTAATCCCAGCATTTGGCAGGGTTAGGCAGACGGATCATGAATTTGAGGCCAGCCTGGGCTACACAGCAAGACCTTGTCTCAAAAGGCAAACAAATAAACAAACATAAAAATATACTTCATATCAATTAACTTATTTATTCACCACAACAATCTTCTGATGTAGGAATGATTATCACTCTCATACCACAGATAAGGAAACTGAGGCAATCTGCTCAAAATCACACAGACATGAGGTGGTAGAGTGGGGATTTGACCTCTGCAATGTAGCTCTGAGGGCCATGTTCTGAACCGTTCCAGTGGTAGAACCTCTTTCATTCTTGTGTGTGCATGAGTGTGCAGCTACTGAAAAACTCTGTAGGAATAAGGAATATAAGTGATAGAGAGTACAAAGACAGTTGAACAAAAAGACCCTGAATGTTACCCATTAAAACTTTCCAAGAGATTGTCTTCTAGTACAGAAGCAATCATTTCATCTCCTGTCTCTCCCAGCTCTTGGTTCCCGTCCCAGTCACAGAAAATGTTGTACCTGCCTATCTGTCTATCCTGCTGGCCCAGGAATTTGCCCAGTTATCCTTGTATCCTCCAGTACCCAGCTCAGTGCTTGGCACACAGAGAGCATTCATTAAACACTTCCAGAATGAATGAAGCTACTCTCTATATGCAATTAAAATGATAAGCAACCCGCAGCTCATGACTATTGTAAGAAATTACTGATCAATGTGAATGCTCCTGAAAAAGATGAAACAGTATGTAAAAATACGCAAGAATAGCTGCTTAGTTTAAAATTTATCCTGTGGGCTGACTGGGTCAAAATGCCTGCATTGTGGCTGGTTCAAAGACCAGCAGTGGCATCCCAGTGTGAGGCCAGCCTGTTAAATTTGTCTCTAGACAAAAGGAGAACAGAGCAGGAAAGATAAAGTGTCAGCTGAACAGAGGTCTGCTGTTCTGTCTTCTACGTCTGAAACCATCTGAGCCTATTTCTACCCTGAAAATAAATCATTTTGAAAAAACTGTGCTCCTTGGCTACAAATCTGTTAAAAAGTTGAGCATTCAGATAAGAAATCACCTAAGGACTTTCTGACCTAAATCACTGAAGATGATGACAACAACAAGTCATTCAACGTTCAATAAATATTGAGCAATTACTCTGTATGTGCCATGCTCTGTTCTAAGTATTGTTGTTAGGTGCTGTTGAGTCGGTTGAGTCCAACTCATAGTGACCCTATGTACAACAGGTGAAATAGTATTGTTAGTGCTTCTCTGCTATTCATAGGGTTTTCAATAGCTGATTGTTTTGGGGGGAGTAGGTTCCTGGGTCCTTCTCCCAAGTCTACAGCAATTGGTTTTCCCAGGTAGTCTCCCATCCAAGTACTAACCAGGCCCAACCCTGCTTGCGAGATCTGACAGGATCAGATGTTACAGTGGCATGGCTGCAGGCTTACTTATTGTGGTGAGGGTTAAATAAGATCTTCATGTAAAGTGCTTAACACAGCAAATGGTGGTAAGTGCCCAATAAATGAGCTATTAGAATTCATAACTTTAGTTTTAACTTTAGTATCTTCTTAGTGCATTAAAATATAATCTATCAAATTAGATTTGTATCAGTTTCTCAGAAATGCATCAGTTAATGTGACTCTGGACTGTTTGGATGCTGGCCGATATGGTGAGGTAGGAAGAGTTTGAGTCATCCCTAGGCCCCAAAGACAAGATTAGAGACACTGATTTCTCAATCATATCTTAGAGTTTCCTCAAATGTAAAAACCAGATTTAAAAAAAAAATAGTAAAAATGTGTGCTTTCCCCAGGAACCAGGAGGGGGAGTATGTGCATTTTGGACAGAACTGGGAAAATACGAGATCCAGTGAAACAGCACAGGCAGCAGGTTTTCCACATTTTGAGAACAAAGCCAGTGGGATCAAAAGAAAGCCCAGGGGAATGCACAGGTCAGGAGTCAGTGTAGATTCCCAAAATGCCAAATGCCATGAAAATCAGTCTGTATGGGACCAGCCATTGTGGGCCATCCATGGTAAGATGATGTGGAAAAGGAGAAACCAATGTAGATTTGGGCATAAATTGTGTAGACAGAAAAGGACACTTGATGTGTTGCAAGACACCAAATAACCAAAAGCAAATGATACACCAAAAGAAAACATTTATAGATTGTATTACAAATTCTAAGATTCCAGAGCCGGTGCGGTGGTGCACACCTGTAATCCCAGCGGCTCAGGAGGCGGAGGCAGGAGGATTGCAAGTTCAAGACCAGAGGCAGTCTGTGTAATTTAGGGAAAGCCTATCTCAAAAAGTAAAAAAAATGGGTTGGGGGCGCAGCTCAGTGGTACAGCACTTGCAGAGCATGCGAGGCCCCGAGTTCAACCCTCAGTACCACACACACACACACAAAAAATAAATTAAAAAAAATCTAAGATTCCAGAATGTATAAAGACATCTTGCCAATCATTAAACCAAACACCAATACAGAGAAGAAAAAGAAAGGAAGAAAGAAAGAAGGAAGAAAGGCGGGAAGGAAGGAAGGAGAAGAGAAGAAAAGAAAGAAATAGATGACCAAGGGCTGGGGAGGTAGTTCAGTGGTGGACCATTTGCATAACATACTCAGGCAGAGCTTCAGCCTGGCAAATAAATAATAATAATAATTATAAAACTGGGAATGGAGGTGAAGGCATATAATACTATCATCCCTTCACTGGGGAGGCTGAAGATCCAGTGTTCAAGTCCAGTTTGGGCTACATAGCAAGACTGTCTCAGAAAAACAAAACAAAGAAACAAAAAAACAAAAACAAAGCAAAAATCCTCACCAAGGGCTTGGAAGGTAGAGGGTGGTAGAATGCTTGCCTAGCATGCTCAAGGGCTGGTATTTAGCTCAGTGGGTAGAGCGCTGCGCTGCAGTATGTGAGGCCCGGAGTTCAATTCCCACCACCACAAAAATGGGAGAAGGCCCTGGCAATCCACTCCCAAGGCAATCCTGAAGCACTCAGCCATTGAAAACCCGAGTCGGATACCGACTCGAGGGCACCTAACAACAACAACAGCATGCTCAAGGCTTTGGGTTTGATTTCCAGCCTGTAAAATAATAATAAAAATGATAAATTAAATTAATAAAATAAGTGACAAGTATGAACTGACTGTTCACGTTAGAAATAGAAAATAGACATCTGAAAAGATGGGTCTTTTTAGGAACAAGAAAATACAAATTAAAACAACATTGCAGGGAGGTGGTTCTGCCTTATTTTCCTACAATTATTAAGGGAAACAAATTAATATTCGTGGAGCCCTTATTCTGTGCCAGGCAATGTCCCTAAGAGTTTTCTAAATATTAACTCAACATTTAATCTTTTTCAAAATCTCTGAGAAGTAGGAAAAACATTTGCCTATAGAAAACCATGGCTCCAAAAGGTCATTGACTTGCCAGGTGGGAAGAGCAAGTGGGTTTGGACCCAGGTCCAAATTTTTCCTCTCCCTATGCTGGTTTTTCTAAGGCGCTTGATTGGTATGTTCAAGCAGCATTTAGTGCTTGAGTAAGATACCTTGAAGAAGGTCCCAGAAGCCATGAATCCCAAGCAGCCAGAGGTACGGAGAAGCAAAAACAAATCCTAAGACCTCAGAAAATCCAAAAGCTTTGGGAATGGACCAGGGAAGCGGCATGTTTTAGCAGAGCTAGAAAATAGGGATTCGGAGACGGGTGAGATGTGGGCTTAGAATGACAATTGAGGCTGGGAGGAACCAGTTTGTGGCCACATTCTAAGCAGGATGGAGTCTGGTTGGCCTGAAGGTTCACAGCCTTGGACGCTGGAAGCTGTGGAATCTGTTTGTCCGGTCCACTGCATGCTGAGTTGCCATTCTCATTTCTAAACCTTCCAGGCCCAAGTCTGCAACTCCCTTCCCCCTTGTCGCACCTGCTGGCAGCAGGGGCTCCGATGAATGGACAAGTTCCACAAATTCTTGCCCCTCCTCCACCTTTTACATAGCCAAGCCCTGGGACAAAAGGCGCCCGGGGTCTGGTGCTTCTTCCTCAGGCTCCTGCCAGCTCCAGGGAGTGCCAGACAGCTGGAGCCAAGCTCAACAGCACACCATTTACATTTTTTACAGCCTTTCCACCCCATTCTCCTCACCCATGCCACAGCCACAATGCCCATTAGACCCCAGGATTCTCCTCATGGTCCCCTGGAGGTTGAGGGCAGTTGCCTGTGAAATTGGGGGCAGGCAGGGGATATGGGTGGGGCTGAAGGCTCCAGGGCTGAAGGTACAGATCCTTTGTCTAGGACAACACATCCCACCCACCACACAGAGGCAACCAGAAGCTGCTTGCCTGTCACTTTGTGCTGATTCCTGACCTCACATGGTGGCTGCGTTGTAGGATATTGGCCCCTATCTTTCTTGGATGGTTCCCTTATTCACTGACAAATACCACCTATTTATGGAGCACCTACTCTGTGCCAGGGATAGTGGTAAGTGCTCCATATCTGTTCTCTCATTTGACTCTCACTCATTTAACTCTCACTCACAACAGCTATGGCAAAAGATCTCTTTTAGAATATTGAAAAGTAAAGATGTCACATTGAAGACAAAGGTACGCCTGACTCATGCCATGGTATTTTCAGTCACATCGTATGATTGTGAAAGCTGGACATTGAACAAGGGAGACAGGAGAATTGGTGCTTTTGAATTATGGTGCTGGAGATGATTATTGAATATATCATCGACTGCCAAAAGAAACACTAGATCTGTCCTAGAAAAGTGCAACCAGAATGCTCCTTGGAAGCAAGGACAGCTAGACTGTGTCTAATGTATTTTGGACATGTAGTCAGGAGGGACCAATCCCTGGAGAAAGACATCATGTTTGGGAAAGTGGCAGGTCAATGAAAAAAAAGGAAAACCCTCCACCAGATGGATTGATACAGTGTGTGCAACAATGGGCTTAAACATAAATAAGATCATGTGCCTGGCACAGAATTGGGGAGTGTTTCGCTCCTCTGTACACAGGGTTGCTATGAATCAGACTCCATTCAGTTGGCAACTAACAACAACAACAACAACACAATAGCCCAAAGTGAAATAAGAAAGGACCCAACTTCCAGATAAAGACACTTCAGGTCTCTTCAAGGTCAGCCGGTCAGCAGTAGCAGCAGGATGTGAAGCCAGGTCTTCCCTACCTTGAGTGAGAGTGTGAGGACAGACAGGGCAATGCCTTCCTCAAACGCTTTTGCCCAATTCATTTATGTGCTCACTGATTATCTTCCAAATGGCCAGACAAGCATCATCTTGCCCTGCTTAATCCTTGGGGCTGGCTCTGCTTGGCCTCCTCCCGTCCCCCAAGGCAGCCTTCTGTTGAAGTCCACATTTTGTTTCCAGGAAAAGGAACGGTTAGTTACTCCTCTCTTCTGGGAGAAGACTTGGCAGGATCCAGATCTGGCTTGGATTTACTGTCCTGACTCTACCTCCCTCTTTTTCAGGTCCTGTCCTAGTGCATCAGGCCTACCTTCAGACAAAATGAGTTGCTGGCTGATTCTAACTGGTCTGTTCTACCTCTCATGATAGCTTCCCAGATTAGGGACCAACACAGCAAAGGGCATCCTGCAAGGACATGAGAGGAGACATTTTGCCCTTAGGGCAAGAGTTCTCACTTTTGCACATTAGGATACCATGGAATTAAAAATATATAATCATCATCATCATCATCATCCAGAAGCTCAGGCCACAGATAAGACCAGATCATTTATATCAAACTCTTGAGTTGAGCCCAGTGCAGTGGCCAGCCCAGGTAGTTCCAGCTACTCAGGAGGCTGAAATGGGAGGATTGCTTGAGTTCAGGAGCTTGGGGCCATCCTGGACAATATAGTGAAACCTCATCTCAAACAAACAAACAAACAAACACACTTGGGATAAGAGGGGTTTTTTTGTGTGTTGGTTTGAGTTTTTGGCCCTGGCTGGCCTGGAACTCACTATGTATCCCAGGATGGCCTTTAACTCTCATCCTCCTGTCTCAGTCTCTCTAGTGCTGGGCTTACAGGTGTGCACACCACAAGCAGCAGAGAGGGAGGCAGTTTTAAAACCTCCCCAGGTGATTCCAATGAGCAGCCAGGTTGGAAAATACTCTAAAGAGACAGAAGGAAAAGTTGACTCAGAAAGCAAACGGAAGTGATAATCTGTTGATTCTGCTTGAAATCTTAACATAATTCCTGCCCGGCTCTTGTGGGAAGAGAAAGGGCCTGGGATAGCCTTGAATGACAGCCTTGGGCAAGTGCATGAACTTAGTTGAAGGGCAGCCCTCAGTAATATCAAACCCTCTGTCCACACACATTGTAAAAGTTTCCCTTTTGATTTCAGGAGCTCAAGTCTTCCAGAGCAGGGACAAGGGGAGGGTCTGTGTTGCTGCCTTATTCTGAAGAACAGGGGCCGCTTCCTCAGTGGTAGAAGAACACAAGAAAGGTAACTGACATGGTGTGAGGCTCAGTACACTGGAGCTTTCTCCTTCTCAGGAACAGAGAGAGCTTAGAGGTGATCATAGTGCTGACCGTGTGCCTGGTGCAGGCATTGCACGTTAGATTGTGTGATCCTCACAACAAGCCTTTGAAGTAGGTACCCTGACGTCCCATTTCACAGATGAGGTATCTGGGACTTACATGGGTTAGTATCTGGAGGTTAGAGTTAAAAGCCAATTCTTAAACTGGATGTGGTGGTGCATACCTTTAATCCTAGCACTCTGGAGGCTGAGGCAGGAGAATCAACCTGAGTTTAAGGCCAGCTGGGCTACATAGTGAGTTCCAGGCCAGCCTGGGCTACACAGCAAGACCCTGTCTCAAAAACAAAACAAAAACAAATAAACAAAGAACCCCCCAAAATCCCTAAAAACTAAAGACCAAACAGAATTAAAAGCCAGGTTTATCTAACTCCAAATTCTATATTTTTCTCACCACATTGTTCCTTCTTAGGGACATTTGGGTGGGGAGTTAATTGTGCCTAGCCCCTTATTTTCATGCTCCTTCTTCATATGCCTCCAAAGGAAGAGAGAGTATGGTGGAAGCTATGAGATCATTCTGCTTGCAGATCATAAGACACTTTAAAAGACTGAGGTTGAGGATTTAGCGCACTGGTAGAATGCTTACCTAGCAAGCGTGAAGTCCTGGGTTCAGTTCCACAGTGTGGGAGCTTACACACACACAAAAGGAAGCCAGGCACTGTGGTACACAGCTGTAATCCCAGTGACCAGGAAGGCTGAGTCAGGAGGATTGCAGATTTGAGGTCAGAGGCAGCCTGTGCAATTTAGCAAGACTCTGTCTCAACATAAAAAAGGGAGCCATTTGTTGTGGCACATGCCTATAATCCCAGCACTCAGGAGACTGAAGCAGGACGATCTACATGAGTTCAAGGCCAGCTTGGGCTATATAGCAAGATCCTGTCTCAAAAATCCAAGGGTGAGGCAATCATAGAATAAGAGCGAATAATAACAATAAAACAATAGAAATAATAATATTTGAGTGTTTACAAGTGCCAAGCATTATTCTAATTATTTTACATGCACTGTTTCATATAGTCTTCATAATGATTTTATGAGGTGACTGTAGTTATAATCACCATTTTGGAGATGAGAAAACTGAGGCACAGAGAGGTTAAGTAACTTGTGCAGATTCCCATAGGTAGTAAGCAGGATCTGAACCCAGAAAGTGTGGCTCCAAAAGCTGTGTTCATAATGACAGCCCTCACAATGCCATTCCTAGGCATTCTGTGCATGGAGCTGGATTGTGAATTTGGCTCAGGGCAGCCAAAGTCAAAGAGGAAAGCCTTTAGTAACAGAAATTCATTAAAAACAATAAGCCATGCGGGTGTGGTGGCACACACCTGTAATCCCAGCAGCTAGGGAGGTGGAAGCAGGAGGACCGCAAGTTCAAGACCAGAGGCAGTCTGCGTAATTTAGTGAGCCGTGTCTCAAAAAGTAAGAAAAAAAAAAAAAAAGGGCAGTGGTCCAGTACTTGCAAAGCATGCAGGCTCGAGGCCCTGGGTTCAACCCCCAGTACCACAAAAAACAAACAAACAAAAACCCCCAAAACTTTAAAAAACCCAAAAAAACCAATAAGCCAATTGCTTGGGAGAAATGCAGCTTTATGTGATTTTGAGTCTGAAAAAAACTCATAAAGAAGACAACTGCTTTCCAAAAAGCTGGCGTGGTGGTGTATATCTGTAGTCTCAGCTACTCAAGAGGCTGAGGTGGGAGGGCTGCTTGAGCCAAGAAGATCGAGATCAGCCTGAGTGAATATGGCAAGAACTCATCTTTTAAAGAAAAGAAAAAAAAAAAAA